>NW_015149007.1:952118-966515 GCF_001465965.1 Polistes dominula | reverse complement strand
TTTTTGTCTAACCTATTCTATTTTAATTATAAATTTGTTAATTATCATTAAATATGGTTCATTTTGTTTTTCTGTATTTGATGCAATTCATTATTTCATAATTTTGTCAAACCAATTCCCAACTCTACCCCCTCCTACACTATTCATTATTACTATATACAACTTTGATACTATTTAAAATGTTTGATTAATTCGCGCGTAATCACGTGACTACATGAGTTCCTGTCCCCCAAAATTCCAGGGTCCCTAACTCAAAGGACCGGTATGGTGGTCTCTGGATTGAAATAGCTGATGAAACGTACACATTTCGAAATTCAAGCAATAAAAATAAAATGTTGAATACGAATAACCATAATTAGAAAGAAAAATGGTTGAATGTTTGTCGATGGAAAGATACTCTGTCTGAATTTAAGTAAATATAATAAATCTATCCCTTTTTCTAACTCAGGTAGATGATGGTCTTTCTGTAAATTAGATATATTTTTATGGGTTAACACATAAAAGTATTTTTTTTGGTCGCAACTATCTAATATTCCTTTAGATGCTTGAAAAAGAACAGAACAATTTTGATCGTATTTTTTTGGTCGTTTCATCGGATTTTGAAATTACAACGATTTTACAATTTATTTTTTTTTTTTTTATGGTCATTCTATAAATTATAGATGTCTTTATGGGTTAACACATAAAAGTATTTTTTTTCGTCGCAACTATTTAATATTCTTTTAGATGCTTGAAAAAGAACGGAACAACACGCTCCGACCCTTTTTTGAAATTTTAGATTGCTGTAATTAAAGGTAAAAATCACCAATGATTGATGCGTTTTGTCATGAAGGCCTCATGAGATTAGTTACTACGGCGGCCATTTTGACAAAAAACAATCAGATTCTTATAATTTAATATGTAATGAATAAACATGCTGAGTTTCAAAACGATTCATTTATTTTCCTTCCATTTTAAATAAGCCTCTGAAAAACGGTCATAATTTAGGCGTTTACATGTATCGCCGGCCTTAAAAAAAAGTTATTACCCGTCCCCGTTACAAGAATCACCCTGTATATATATACAGTATAATCTCACTAATCCGGCACTTCAATAGACCGATACGTCCAATAATCCGGCACCCCACCCTCGCCGTTCTACGCCTATGTGCTCCGTCGCCATGTCGTCGTCTAACAATCTAACCTCAAAATTTGTGATGATTTTTTCTCTATAATCCAGTAATCCGAACATTCCCACAGACCCTGTAGGAGGGACGCGCCATACATATTGCTGGGGTTGCTATTAACTGAAAATTTTGGGGGACAGTTTCCGATGAGTTCCTGTCCCCCAAAATTCTTTGGCGCGTCCCTCCTACAGGGTCCCTAGAACATTCCAATAATCCGGCACCCTCTGGTTTTAAATAGTGCCGGATTAGTGAGATTATACTATATTATATTTACTTAGGTTAATTTACAACTGGATAGTGTGTGTTTTCCATCGACAAACAACCAATGTCCCAACAAAAATGGAAAGAAGCTATAATTTGTTAATATTTTAATTTAAAAAAAAAAACAATTGTTTCAATAATAGTTCTACTTGATTAATATGTTAATTTAAATAATTAATATCTATTAATAAATTAATAGCTGCATATTATAAAATAATATAAATAATACCAAGAGACAATTGTTATTTAAATTTCATTTTTTTTTTCTTTTTTTGATTATAATATATTTAATTATTATAATTTATTAAAGTTCCTATTAATTTATCTTCTTCTGAAAAGTACATCACCATTATCCAATTAATTGAATTTTTTTTTTAGATTTTTGTATTGTGCTGTAGTAATGGGTTAACATATCACATTAAACGTTTTTCTATTTATTTTATTAAAATGTTATATTCACGATAAATAATAATAATAATAATAATAATGAATAAACTTTCTAAGGAAAGTAATGGATGAAAAAAATAATTCAAAGAAAAGTAAAAGTAATAATAAATAAATAATTAAATAAATAACAAATCATCTGAATCAGCAGAACAAATTGATGTTAAACGTGTGTTCAAAGTTAAACTGTATTATCATCATCCCACATTGATTAATATGAAAAAAAAAAGCAAAAAAACAAAAAAACAGAAGAAATATTTCATCATGTAACCTGTGAAAAAGTTAAACATCAAATTCTGGAGAAAGTTAAGAAATTTCTGTTACTTGTATGCAGTTGCTTAATCTGTCATAAAGTAAAAATGGAAAGTTTTTAGTTTGATAACTTCCTTTTTCTTCTTCCTCTTCTTCATCTTCTTCTTCTTACGATTCATCGTTTCCGTTAGAATGATAAAAGATTGAAATGTAATAAATGTTTCGAATTTTCTAGCATGGTCATGTTTGTTAATAATACCTGGTGAAAGTTTATAGAATTGTCATTTTCTTATTTCTTTTTTTTTTTTTTTTTGGTTGTTGTTGTTGTTGTTTTGTTTCTCATTTATTTATATGTATATATAAATTGAAAATTATAATATGAAACACAACATACATCATCATTATCTTCCATTTTTGTCAATACAGAATGATAAAATAAAATATTCATTGCCTTTTTTTTTTTATAATAAATCCTGTAAACGTAATATAAAAAGATATGAAACTATTAAAATATATATTAGGGTGGGTCAAAAAAAATCAATTATTTTTTTTTTACAAGTGCCACGTAAAAATGGGTTGCTAGAGACCTTAAAAAAAAAAAAAAATTCTCACCAAATATGAGCTCTTCATTTTTTAATAGAAAGATCCCCTCCGCATCGCAGTTTTTTACTTTTTTTCTCACACAGTCCAATAGAATAAAATTCATATCTCATTATTTATTGATTGTACAGAAAAATGTTCTAGACAAATTTTGTAGGAAATTKAATGCTCTACAAAAAAGGTATCTTCGATTTTTTTCGTAAACCTCACCATTTCGATGATATTGAAGATTTCAGTTTGATTGATGATTTTTAGACTAATTTCATGTTTCTTTATGAATTTTATATAACTCGACAATAAATGATTATTATTAAATGCGCAATAGAAATTATTGTAGGAAATTAAGTGCTCTATAAAAATGGTGTCTTATGTTTTGGCGATTAAATGAAGCGTTTAAAAGATATTCATCATCAAACTTTCATGTGTACTAATTTCTGTCTCTGAATATCCATATTATATATATATATATATATATATATATATACACATATATTTCTTTTTTTTTTTTATAATAATTAAAAGCTTAAAAGCTTGCAGTATATATATATATATATGTAATATCTATGGGGTACACAAAAAGTTTCTTTTTTTTAATCCAATCATATATCATAAAACAATACACGACTGCTATAACAAAAAGGGTTATTAACAATGTTTATATTATAAAAATGTGTTAAAATGTTCTATGATTTTTTTTATTATTATTATTATTATCAATATTATTATTATTATGATTTATTTTTTCATAAATTTGACTAATTTGTTTTTAAATTTCTGTATTTATTTTTAATAACAAGGTACGAGGAAGATAAAAAGAAGAAAAAGAGCACAAGCACACACACACACACACAAAAAAAAGGGTAGAAGAAGAAGAAATGATAAAAGAACGAAAAAAAAAAATAATAAAAGGAAGGAACTGTGTAATAATACAAAAATAAAATGGCGGAGATAGAAAAAGTAATGAATGATAATGAATTGTACAAAGTCCAATCTATGAAATATCTTATTATACTATTGCTATATTGATTACAGCGAGTATAACGTTGTTTATTTTTTGGTGTATACGTGCAAGTATGTATATGTATGTATATATGTATGTATATATGTATGTATGTGTGTATTGTAAAAAACGAGAAAAGCTAACAAAATTGTTTCGTTTCATTATAATAATTAAACTATTTGTTTGTTTTGTTTTTTGTTTTCGAGACGATGCCATGCACCTTTTTTTATTACACGTTAGGAGTGGCGCGAAAAAAAAAAATTCATTTTTAAAATTACAATATCGTCGTTTACATTGTTTTCTTGTTTTTTGTTCAACAAACTTTTTGAAAAGAATAAAAAATAATTCGCAATATTTATATTTTAACATTTAAATATTCTTCATTTCTTTTACATAACTTTAATTATACATCGTATGTGTATATGTATATATGTATGTATGTTTGTGTGTATGTGTACTGTAAAAAGCGAGAAAAGCTAACAAAATTTTTTTCGTTTCATTACAATAATAATTACACTATTTTTTTTTTCTTCTTTTTCTTTTTTTCAAGACGATGCCATGCACCTTATCTTTATTTAATTTTTTTGTTAAATTGTATCATTAATTATAATTATACTATTTTCCTTACTATTATTATTATTATTATTATTATTAATAATGTAAACGAAGATAGAACAAAATAAAAAAAAATAAAAAAGATAAATAATATTAATAATAATGATAATAACAACAAAAGGATAGAAAATAAATGAGAAAAAAAAAATAATAATAATAATAACTCATAAAACAAAAATCAAATATGGCGAGCTTAGAATTAGAATTCGAGAGCCAGCTCGTTTAATCATTTTCGAAAAAATTAAATTACGTATGTATCGTTCAAAATTAAACGTTGTCTGTATGCAAAACAAAATACGTCCTTATTGTGTTAAGGTTAATTTACAGACATCGTTAATTAAAAAAAAAATAAAATAAAATAAAATAAAATAATAACCTAACTTTCATATGTATTTTTTTTTGTTTCTTTTTAATTTTATTTTTCCCCCATCTTTATTTTATGTATTTTTCTTTTTTTTTTTGTATTTAATTTCCCATACAAAATTCTGACAAATTGGTCCACCCTAAAAACATGAAAAAATACTACCAATAATAATAATAATAATAACAATAATAATAACAGTAATAATATTAATAATAATAACAATAATAATAATAATAATAATAATAATAATAATAATAATTGGATATTAATTTAACGTAAATAATTGTTTTTAAATGTTTATCATCATCATCATCACCATTATTATTATTATTATTATTATTATTATTCATTGAATGTTTTGAGATCTTTTAAAGTTGCATTTTTTTATTGGTTTGTTTTTATTTTTTTATTTTTTTTATTTTTTCGTTTATTATTCTATAATAGAAGCAGCACCAATAAATTATATTTAACAACGTATACGTATTGATGTATGTAAATTATGTTAACATATATATATATATTTTTATGGTAATTCCTTTAATTAAACGGATAATTGATTACCGTAAATAAAGTAGATTCAAAAATAAAAAGAAAAAAAAGAAAAAAAAAACCAATTAAAACTGTATAAATTAAAATCATTTAAAATGTAATCATCACATTTTTTCCATATTTTCCAATTTTCATTTACCCTTTTCTTATTGGTAAAAAGAAAAAAACGTTAATCTTCTTATTATTCGATTCTAAGATAATAACAATTATAATAAAAAATTATTCATGTATTTATATATATATATATATTTTTTTTTTTAAATAAAGTATCATAACGTAACAACAATTATACATGGAGTTTAGTTAATTAAAGTGAATCTACTTAAATATAGGAATTACTGTAAATATATATATATATATTGATAATATTTATGTTTGTCATCGTTGATCATTTTTAAATAATGTATAAAATATTAAACCAATTGATTCAATTAGAATTATTTATAATGCTAATTTTTTTATGTCGTTGTTTTTCTTATAAATCAAAAAAAAAAAAAAAAAATAGAAAAATACATTGAGAAAACATACATTGGAAATATCTAATATTATTCAAATTTTTTTGTTTTTTTTTCAACATTTCAATCATCGACGAATATTGAAAGATAAACAAACAAGAATATTAACAATCAAATTGTAAAAATAAAATGAAAATAAAATTACAGATTCAAATGATGATTGGGTGTTTGGATTGTTTTGAAATATGTGATACATTTGTTTATACGTATACGTTCGATATGATTTTACAATAAAAATTAATGGTTCTTCGTATTTGTTGTTTTTGTTTGTTTTTTTTTTTTGTTTATTTCATCGTTTTTAAAAATTCCTTTCAATTTTTTTGTTTTTTTTTTCACTCTCTTCGAGAGACAACATTAGAAATTTCTTCTTCTTCTTCTTCTTTTTCTTATCTTGAAGGAAATTTGTCGAATAAGACGACGAAAATCGATTAATTGTGTAATTCGTTGTTAAAATTACAATATCGATTATTCATTTATATGTTGACATAGTAGAGAATATGGCAGCGATGAGAGACAGTATAAATATAATATGGTTGTTGTTGTTGTTGTTAAAATTAACAACAAATTCGTGATCTTAGTTTATACAATTTCATTTTCAATTTCTCTTTCTTCCATTTTTGTTTTATTATTATTATTTCAAATCGTGTTTTGACTCGGTGGTAAGTTAAGGTAGTAGTAGTAGTAGTAGTAGTACACTCTGTAATTGACTTCGACATATTGGTTTTTTGTTTTGTTTTTCTCTTACACGTGTTTACTTACAAACAATTTATTATGTGTTACTTGTTTTTTATTTTTATTTTTGTTTTTCACTTTAAATATTGTTTTTAAATTAATCATGATCAATTTATGAGACCTATCTTTCTTTATTAAAGGGACAAATATTAATTTAATTAACAAACAAACAAACAAACGAAAAAAGAAAATGGCGTCAGAGAAGAGATGTGACCAAAAGTTATCCTATCGCGCGTCATACAGTTATTTTATACAGGTTTATATTTCTTTCCTTCGTATAATTAGAAGCAATATTGTATTATACTTGTCTCTGCTAATTGGATTAACTTGAACATGCTAATTTGAAATAATACAGAGAGGAAGACGGTTATGGATTTACTAAATCGGTCTTCTTCACATCTATTTTAATAATGTGCCATTGTTTTTATTCAAATGAATCCTTTGCAATGTAAAGCGAAAATGTTTCAAGAGTCCCCCTCTCTCTCTCTCATTATTATTAATATTATTAATATTATTACTTCATTAAAATTATCATTATCATTATTATTATTAATATTATTATTATATATAGAGCACACTTTATTATCATGCACTTTATAATCAAATGACTCATTTTGTTTTCTTCTTCTTCTTCTTCTTCTTCTTCTTCATCATCATCTTCTTTTTCATCTTCGTTTATTTTAATTATCATCAGAATAATTATTCTATCTATATACACATGTTAATTATAATTAATCATCGCTGGTGGTGTTGTGTGGTTTTGTTTTGTTTATTTTTTTGTAAATTTTCTTTTCGTTTTTTTTTTTTTTATGTGTGTGTGTGTGTGTATGTCTTTAACCCTTTCGTTACGAGCGCCGGAATTAGACGGCGTCCATTCGACTACCTGTGTGTTCGAGCGCCGGATCTAGACGGCCTCCATTCGATGACCTGTGTGTACGAGCGCCGGAATTAGACGGCCTCTTCCAAATACCTGTGAATACGAGCGCCGGATCTTGACGTTAGCTCGGCGGCGCGGTGCCTCGTATGGTGGCGTTACCCCGCGAAGCAGACTGCCGTAACGAAAGGGTTAATTTAAATTTAATCGATCGTAGCAACTAATTAATTAATTATTAATAATAATAATAATAGTACTCTCGCGGTTATTAAAAACTAAGGCTATCACGATAGCACAGGACTGATCTCGTTAACATCCTTTTTACAGTCTTGAATAGATATCTGAGCGATATCATGAATAATTTCGTCTTGAACAATAGTTTCAGTTTTTTTCAATATCGTATAACCTTGACGAGTTCCATCTTCGTTTTCACTGTAGACGACACCACCACCACCACCACCACCACCACTACCACTACCACTACCACCACCTTTAGCATTTTTGTTTATTTTAGTTTGACCATTGGTTGTTTTTTTTTTATTCAAATTAGTATCATCATTAGAAACACCGGGATTATTAATGACGACACTATTGTTAACCATTGTTTGTGATTTTTTTGGACTTTCCATTTTTTGTTCTGACACGTAACGTGGCCATATTGTTGTTGTTGTTGTTGTTCGATTATTTTCTATATTTTCTTTATGCTTAGTTCTACCTACTATTATTCTAATTCTTGAATTACACTTTTGTTCGGACAATGTTTGACTTACTGTTGGTATTTCATAGTTTTTCGAATGTTCATCCATTGTTGTTGTTGTTGTTGTTGTTGTTGTCGTTGGTGTTGTTGTTGGTATTGGTGTTGTTTGATTGTTCTCAACGGAATTATTAGTTTCACGAGTATTCAATGATGATGATGATGATGATGATGATGATGATGACGTAGATGTAATGATAGATTTTTTGGACGTATCATTAGATTCGATGGAAGAACTTTCATGAACATTATTCCTTTCTTCATCTTCAGTTACAACTCTGTTAACAACACAGGTCAAATTTTTCGTATCATCCGTAGATGATTTATTATCCGTGCTCGTAACTTTACCATTATTTGTTATCGCATGATTATTCGTATCCTGTCTATCTACAGTTGATGATAATTCTCGTTGTAATACTTTAACAGGACTCTTAGGTTTTGTAACAACATTATCAGTCGTAGATTTATTGTGACAATTGGTACATGATGCTGCTTGTTTCCCATGAGTAGGTGAGTTAACTTGTCTTTTACTCGTATTGTTTTTCTGAACAACTCCCATATTTTGTCGACCGAGTCTCAATACGTTAACCGATGATATAGTTTGCCAATCTGTCGCTGATTCATATTGAGGCACTTGTTGCGCATGATTCAAATGCAACTGTTGTTGTTGTTGTTGCTGTTGCAATTGTTGTTGTTGTTGTTGCTGCTGTTGCTGTTGTTGTTGTTGTTGTAACTGTTGTTGCATTCTTCGTATATCGGCTTCTATTCGTTGTTGAAACAATGGGTTAGTTATATAAGATTGATAACTAGCCGACATGTTTGGATTGACATTAGTATTTGTTGCTGCTGGAGGACCATATCCTAAATTAGTGGTATTTGGATGTATATTAGAATTAACGTACTGTGGCATCATTTGCCTTGGCAGTTGTGGAAATTGATATTGTGGTCCTGGATACGCAGGGCAGCTTTGTTGTGGTATATTTTGTATGATATTGTCTCTACCACGTTCCCTGTAATCATAACGATCCTGTGCTATTCGTGTTAGGTTACCATATTGTTGAGATACTATCTGACCCGATTGATACATCTGATCATTTGGCCCAATGACAGACTTTTGCGATTGATAACCATAACCATCGTAATGCATATCACCGCTTACTGCTCTGGCAAAGACAATGCTAGTCGTATGATATTGAGGAGGTTGCTGCGAAGTATATTCTTGTTGTTGTTGTTGTTGCTGCTGCTGTTGTTGTTGTTGTTGCTTTTGTGTTTGCTGCTGCTGTTGTTGATCTTGATATTGTGGATACTGTGGAACAGGTGGTTGTGCATCGATCCAAGTTTCTTGTTGTGGAGGTGGTTGTTCTCGGTCCCGCCGAGCTTGTACTGCATTCCACACCTCCTTCAATTCTCCTGTTATATCACGATCTTTTAAAATAGTGTATCGTCTTGAAAATATTACACCAGCATTCATCGCTTCTACAAAATCCAGCAAGAGTTCAATCAGGGACGAACGTTTCTAAAATGAAATAACATTTCTATGAGATAATGTTATTCTTGTTATGTTTTTATGAAAACTATATATATACATATATATTATAGTTTTTACGTACTTCTGGATCTTCTGCATTCTTTCCATTAATACGAAGAACCTCCGGATTAGCCATAACTGCGAAGACCACAGCTTCCGCTTTTGTACGTGGAGATGGTACTCTCATACCTCCCCAAAGTGGTACAGGTTCGGATGGTCTACATGGCATTGCGATTCTATCCCAGGATAGTACATTTACAAAGCAAGGTGCTGTTGTACCCTATAATCAATAAATAATTATTAACGATAATCTTTTCATATTTTTGTTTGATGAAGTTGTATAATAAGTATAGTATTAACGTTATATTAACATTTATATATATATTCCTGGTTTAATATTATTATATTAACGATAGGTATTGTTTTTGTTTTCTTGTTATTATATATTCATATATATATATATATATATAGATTTGTTCGAATGTGTATATATTTGATAATATATTGATAATTCTTTATGTTTCTATACATTTGAAACGAAACACAGGCAAAGAGACTGATCGAATGTACCTCTATTCACTGCCTCGTTCGATGTTTATAACATTTATTATTTGTTGAATATTAGAATTATTCCATTTTGGAGAAAATAGTGTTGTTGCTCGATAGAATACTTTATTTTTCATTGGAAGTGTATTCTTATGAAAAGCACATTGTTGGCAACTCAAGAGAAGACATCTCATGTTCTCGTCAAATGTTTAACACAGAGAGACATAACTGAAATAAATACATCGTATACACTTATAACAATTAATTACTAATAATATACTTTTCTCTTCCATCAACAAACAAACAAACAAACAAACAAATAAAAAACAACAAGTTCATTCATAATGAAAACAATATTCAATTTGTTAATTATCTTTCATTCTCTGTCTGACAGATCAAAATGATGAATTGGTGGGTTTGAAGTAAATTATGTGTATACGAAGAATGGTTGCACATAATGTGACAGGAATCATTCATTATTTAAAACACAAATGAAGGTTTTTTTTTTTGATTTTTTTTTAATGAATACATCAAATGGTTTTCTTTACCTGTATAAAATCTCGTATACACATGTGAGGCTGTGGAGGATTTTTGAAGATCCTAGTCCCATTTCTCTTCATTCTTGTAACACCACCTTCCGTCATCGTGTTGCTGTAAATAATACTACATTGTATTATATATATATATAAAAAAAAACCATATCAAAGTTTATTACACATAAATCTCTTAATGGCTGTATATTTGTTAACGTCTTAACACAACACATTTATATGAATTATATTTAATTGTAAAATGATTGTTATTAAAAAAAAAAAAAAAACACATTACAATTGTCTTCTAATCACAACAAATGTCAACTAACTTACCAGAAATAATAATAATAATAATAATAATATTATTATTATAATTATTGATATTAACTTTTCTAATTGTTAAAATGAAATTGTCTTAAAGAAAGAATAATTAATCGTTAATTAAAATGAAATTAAGTTTAAGTTTACAACGTGAAATTTCCTTCATTGGAACGTACAATCGAAATCGATCCGCGTTAGCGACGAACGAGAATCGAAAGTACGATATTACTACTAAAGTAAAAGTAACACTTAAATATATATATATATATATATAAAATAGTAACAAAATTCTACTCAAATTTAATAAATCATAATTTGTATAAATAATTTCTTTTTTTTTTTTACAAGATAATAATAATGAATAATAATAATAATAATGAATGAATGATTGATTGAACGAATTAATGATTAATATAAATAAATAAATATAAATGTAATATAATAAAAATTGACGCCAACAAACACAACACAAACGTGGCGGCACGTAATTACTTAACACACATATACACATACACATACACATATACACAATTTGTCTAATGTTACAATAGAAAATAATATTACAAATGTAAAAGAGGAGAAGACACACGCGAAACGTTAGACGTCATTTGAACACCTTTAAACTTGGCGAGCAGTGATTTAAACGAAAAAAATACATTACAAAAGAATATTTGACAACGAATTAATAGATATTCACGAATGTAATATTTCTAACCAAAATTGTGACAAAGTTTTTAATCAAAGGTTACGATTTTTCATTTAAATTTCGTATTTATCAGTAAGTACGGTTTTTGCAATACAACACGAAGAAAGAGGACTGTCAATGTAACCTCGAAATTTTCTTAATGTTCTACCTAACCCCTCCCTCCCCAACCCCGTACCCTTCTCCTCTTTCTCACCCTTTTTCAACACACGAATAAAACCAAGCTAACAGCTAGCTAACAGAGCACCAACCAAGAATTCGAGCACAGTGTGTTGTACGTGTGTTACGATCAAATTCGATTGTTAACTATCGATGACATATCCTATGAAAATTATCATTAACTCACCCTGTTGTGTTGTTTCATGCGTTAAAAAAACACCGAACAGGCGCGTTAACTGGACGACACATTATCAGCCAGCAACGAAGGAAAAGATCCATCGCTTCTTTTGTTTATTATTTTTCCGGAGACTGCGCGTTACAATACGGCCATATTATGCGCCACTGGTTTCATCGTAGCCAATCCACGAACTAATTCAAAACTATGTCGCGCGCGACGCTTAGCGGTAGAAATTGTAACTACTACTATCTCGAATGCGCAACAATGTGAAATGACCGTAAGTTTACGCGCGTCTATATACGCGGGAATTTTAAATTTGAATTTTACGTTTTGATTATACATACTTTTATTATATATATATATATTACTATTATAATTTGACAATGTAGAACATTATTAGAAATTAAATTAATTGAATGATAGATTGTTGAAAGTTTTGTACTGAACTGTTAAACGTTTAAAATAAAAATGCATATATATATATATATACAATATTACACTTAATAATCTTATAAAATAGTGTATAAAATTGTAAGAACTTTCTCTATATAACGCGAATGATTGTATAAGATTAATTTGTTTCGCTTTTAACACAATTTTGATAAATACGGAACGAATGAACCGTGTTTAAAGGAGGTTCGAATTTATACTGTATAAAAGACAATTATATAGTTTTTAATACGGTATTGTAGCCGCGTATTGCACATTTCTTATCTATGCGTATATCGTAGAATGCGTGTATGCGGTATACCGACAAACCAGAATCGAAAGGGTCTGTTCGATACACCATATCATTATGACGCCTTGCAGGCAGAACTATCGATGCCGGTCGATGGTATTAATAGTCGCTAACTACAGTGTTTCGTGCCGCCTGCTTACTACAGCGAGTTTCAATAGCCCCGTTCGATGCATTCCTCTTCTTCTTYTTTATTATTCTCTTCTTATTATTCTTATTCTTATTCTTCTTGACACGTACACCATGAAACATAGAAATACTTTGATGTAATCTACATATAGAAGAATTTAAAACAAAAAATAATATTTATACAAATTATTATATTTTCTGATCATTTTTTATACAACATTTCAATTTATTCTATGAATATTATGTATATGTTAAATATGATATTATTTATATAATTAAAATATACAATATTATATTGCATTTATACTAATATGATAAAATGGATAAAAAGGTAGAAACAAAATAAGTAAATACAAAAATTCTATTATAAAAGAATAAGAATTCTAAACGCGTTCAAAACGCTATCTCGAACGTCTCTATCTAATAGACCCAACACCATACAATCATCTTCTTAAATATCTTTATCCATATACTTTAACTGAACGGATATAATAAAGATTTGCGATAAGGAGCTTGTATCCTCTTTAGAATTTACTATATAGTTCTTCTAATTTTTTATATTATTTCTGTCCTTCATTTTTATACTATAAGTTAGAGTTTTCTATAACATGATTTTCATATAAAAAAATTATCATGATAAGAGATCATTTGATTTTACTGATTTATCTAACTTCTCACAAGTTTTGTTTAACATTGTTTCGATAAAACAAGATAACAGGTATAACAACACGTATTATATAAAAAAAAGGGAGAAGGGATAGGGTTTGGCGAGTGTATATGAAATAAAACTGATGATATAAAAAAGAGAAACCTTATGAAACCCTTTAAGAAAGCCGTGAATGCGTCCATCAACGTAACACTGAGTTTTCTTCGGATAGCCTTATGATCCATCACGATCCACAATCTTTCTTTCTTTATTTTATTTTATTTTATTTTTTCTCTTTTAAAAAGAGCGACAGAAAGAGAGAGAGAGAGAGAGAGAGAGAGAGAGAGAGAGAGAGAAAGAGAGAGAAAGGTCCATAAGGATCCCGTAATGCGAAATAATGGGTTTCCACCCACTCGATGAAAATTACACGAGAAAGACGTGCCTCTCTCTTCTTCTTCATTTTCTCTCTTTTTTTTTTATATCTTTTACTTCCCCAATCATGAACCACCTCAGGGTTGCTGTATAATACTTAATAAAATAAAAATAAAAAGAATAAATGGATATTATAATACCACGCATCATCATTACCAACGGTATAGTGATAATTGTTCGTGAAAACTGCAGTTGCAATGAAGTAAATGCCACACTTTGTTATATTCTTGAAACTTTGACCCAAATGTTGTATTATAAAATATTTCTGGTATGTATCTACAAAAAGAAGAAGAAGATAACAGAAAATTAATAATAATGTATAAGTTAAGTATCATCTTCACCAACGAGATGGTGATAATTG
>NW_015149007.1:935227-938435 GCF_001465965.1 Polistes dominula | reverse complement strand
CCCAACTGTAAATTTAAAGTAAAACATAGGAAATATTTCTAAACTAACAAATTGTTTAGTTACTTTTGCAGAAATGAAATATGACCAAAAATGGGTTTGAAATAAGTTCAATCCAGATACACAATATAGTTCAACAATTCCTAAAATATAAGTTTAACTACTGTAAAACTCAATTATATATAAAGTTACAGTAAAATATAAGAAATACTTCTTATAATTACAAATAGATAAATACTGTTGCATTAATGGTAACATGACCAAAAATTGTTTAAAATAAGTACAACTCAGACACAATACAGTAGAATATACTTAATTCTTAAAATATAAATCACATTAACATAAAATTCAATTATAAATTTAAAGTAAAACATAGGAAATGCTACTACTATATACTGTAATAAATATAGAATAGATACTGTTGCAGAAATGAAATATGACTAAGAAAAAAAGGGGGGTTTGAAATAGGTTGACCCAGATATTTCCTCGAACCTGTCGTGTACCTGTTCACGCCGCGACGACCCTCGTACGTCGGATGCGAGGACGTATGGCGTCGTTAATGCGTGCACGGAAGTTTTCCTCGTAACCGATACTCACTTCGCGTTCTCCAGTTACCACGAAGGAATGGTACTGTTCAGAGTACCATGACCACCGTCGCACTCGTTGCGCTCGAACGTGCAATTTCGAGACACACAACTACTCCACAAGTCTCTTCTTCTATTTTCTAGTCTATTCTATTCTATATAGATCATAGAAAAACATAGTTTTTATTTTTATTCTTCTTCTTCTTCTTGATCGATGTCTAACTGTCCTTCTTGTTCATCGGTGCATACCGCACATTAATATTTTTCTTTTATCAATCTTAATTCTCATACTTTCAATAAAATGAACAAAATCATTTCTCACGATACATCTTTTGGAATGATCTAAAAGAAAATATATATTTATCATATTAATTTATAAGATTAATATAGTATGCGAAGATTATATAGGAAACAATTGGAAGATGTTATATTCCATGTAATCTCGATTCTATTAATGGCACGATCCTGTTACAAACACCACCATCTTGTTATCGTTTTCACCCTTGTTTTCTATTTATCCCTACACACGTTGCTTTTACTGTTGTTGTTGTTGTTGTTGTTGTTGCTGTTGCACCCATGTATGGTTCTTTTGGGTATATCATATATGGAAATAAACGTATATTATAGATTATCTTTGTGCACGTGGATCAACACGTGACCCGAGGCGATGGGGTATATGCGATAATAGGTTTTTCGAAAGGTTCTAACAAAACCTGATAGATTTCTTCAAAACGCGTGCCATATTATATATACACATGTCGTAACAATCCAAGAAGACTGTTAATTAACTGTAACAATTTTATTATATACTTTTTAGAAAATTCAATGTATGATATGTACAAATAAAATATTACTGTTTTTTTGTTTTGTTTAATAAATATCAATTTTTAAATTAAACAACAAATAATAATTATCAATGTAAAGATATATTTAATAATAATTATGAAAGTTAATTGAGTCAAAATTTAAGACAAAATGAATTTAACAGTTATATATTTCACATAATATGATTTTGTTGTAAACAATTAAATTAATTCAATATAATTTTTTTCCAAATATTGTTTAAAAATGAATAGTGTTATTTTAATATTGTATAGAATACATTTGTATTTGACTTTTACAGTACTTGTATGAATTTTACAGTACTTGTATATGAAAAGTAGAAATATTTGATAATATTTATTTGTATTAATTATGTCAATTGTAATCCTTTAAATATTTTCAAACAAAAGATAGTATTATGATTTAGATCATTTTCATAATTATGGTTATATATAACCTTATTTAGAATTTCATTGATATATGTATACCTGTATATAGTAAATAATAATTATAATATTTTCTATGATTGTAACAAATATGACTAACTAACTAATCAAATCCTAAACTAAACAAAATAATAATAATAATAATCATCATCATCATAAATATAAATATAATTTTATATAATGATTAAATATAATTTGATTTATTTGTTATAATTAGCAAATAATAACATAACCTTAATGTATACTATGATTTTAATAAATATGACGTAACCAATCAATTGTTCAACTAAACAAAAAAATAATAATAATAATTATAAATATAATTCTATAAAATAATTTAATAATTTGATTGATAATATATATATATACCAGTTACAATTAGAAAATAACATAATAATCATCATATTTTCCATGATAATATTTGTATCAAAGAAACATCATCATAATCATCATCACCATCATCATCATCATCATAATCCTGTCAGTTTAATTTAAAGAAATGTACAATATCAAACCGAGTTGTAGGACAATGTATTCCATTTAGTTTTGAACATGGTGTTTCCCATTAGGAACAAACCCCTCGATGGATGATGTCGGTATCGATTATACACCCTTTTGCAGGAACGACGCAGAGGTAACAAAATGTATCGAGGGTGTGCCGAGGGGGAGTGAGTACCGCTTTAATTATCCGTCCAAGTAATTATAAACTTGGCTTGGATGAGGAGAAACTGACTACGATGAGTGCTGGTCGATAAAGTCAAGAGGAGGATAGATAATGGGGGGTGTTATGGGGTTGGGGTTGGGAGTGAGATTGTGGGTGGGAATGGAGAAGTTAAAGGATGAGAGTAGGATTCATGAAAACACACAAAAATTCAACTCCATATATGAAATAATATTATTCAACAATAATAATGATGTTAGATTATTTTGATTAAAGTCAAAACCCAACATTGAATTAAGGATTCCTCAGGTTGTGACAGGTTAAAGGGACATAATTGAGTTCTCTTCTGGTTAACTACCTTTTAGGTTGTTGTTTAGGTATCTCGGTTCCTCTTACATGAACAGATGCACGTGAAAGAAGAAGGAGAAGAAGAAGAAGAAGAAGAAGAAAAAGTAAAACAAGAGAACGTTGGGTAAGATGAAGAAGTAGAAGAATAAGAATAAGAAGAATAAGAAGATAGAAGAAGTAGGTATAAAAATAAAATTAAATGAACAAAGAAACAAAACAAAACAAAACAAAACAAAATAAAGATAAAAAGAAAGAAGGAAGGAAGGAAGGAAGGAAGGAAGGAAGTAAGGGAAAGAAAAGTTTCTGTTCTGTCCCCCGGGTGGATTCACGGTTCCGCGGATGAATCCTCT
>NW_015149007.1:925227-930227 GCF_001465965.1 Polistes dominula | reverse complement strand
CACCTCACAGGTTACCACGTTTCCTCGAATTAGATACCCAAATAAAATCAAAATTAAAATACAAAAATACATTTCTATGTGTATAATAAGATAAAATCTTATGTTTCCAGGTACTACTACAATGATTCGTTAACACATTATATTACAACTAGGATATTTCGGTCACACGTTGCTGTGACTTTCTTATAAATTGTTGGATTTAATATAATTCTAAACTATTTAGTAAATTATATATAACAACACATAAAATAATAATACCACAATTACAATGTAATACATAAAATAATAATACTTGCAAAAATATAAAAAGTAAGGTTAGATTATGTTGTATGTAAATCTAAATAAAAATGTGAAATAATTGAGTTGTAATATAGCGCTATCTATTGAACATTTACAGTATTTAAAGAGCTCTAGTTAACCTTTAAATAATAAATGTTGATTTAATATAATTCTAAACTATTTAGTAAATTATAACAGCACACAAAATAATACCACAATTACAATGTAATACATAAAATAATAATACTCGCGAAAATATAAAAAGCAAGGTTAGGTTATGTCGTATGCAAATTTGAAAAAAAACGTACGACGTGAATATATCGAAATAATTGAATTGTAATACAGCGCTATCTATTGAAAACTTACAGTACCTAAAGACCTACATAACCTCTAAATAATAAATCCTTTAATTAGCAATAAAAAAATAAAAAAATAATCGCGCGATAAAAACTATCCTATATTTTAAATTGAAGAATAAAAATCACACAAAATGAACAAAAATTGTATTCAAACAATTTTTGTTATTTTCGAAATTCATTGTAAACCAACAATGTAACACTGAAAATTTACAAATAAAAATGTAAATATTTTTCTGCTAATTTTTAATACCATCCTAATAAAGAAATACCTGTTACCAAATAACATCGATTATTCTAACAATAATATCTGATCATTTATTTATTATTCAAATTGAGAATATTTTCTTAGAGATAAGATTTTTGATATTTTTTCACACAAAAAAGAAAAAATACAAAATAAAAACAAAATATCTCTCTTTTAAGTATTTCCCCAAAGCTCCCCTTAACCCCCATAAACGATAAATATCACACATCTGGAAATGATCAAATAAACTGATACTTTTGAGAACCATTTATTTGTTCAAACAAACAAATTATTTGTATAAGATACATAGAAAAAAAGAAAAAAAAGAAGAAAAAAGGGTAGAATAACGGTTGATAATTTTTGGGTCCTATTCTGGGTCCAACAAAAACAAACAAACCAATAAACAAGTAAACAAATAAATAAAAATAAATAAATGTACGAATGAATGAAGATAAAAATGTGAATATAGATAATATGAGATGAGATAATCGGAGAGATAGGCAAATGTTCAACGTGTATACAACCATAAATGGATAATGGTAAGCCACCTTTCTTCTCCCCATACGTTTGTGTGTCCTTTATTCCCTTTGGAACGTCTCTATGGAAGCCGTCTATGGGTTTTCGTGTATAGTCCTGGATATCATGTTACTAACGTCATAGTTGTCGTCGAAGTGGAGGGTCAGAAGCGGCGATGAAACACTGGGGGTGAACGAAGACGATCATCATCATCATCATCATCATCATCATCATCATCCTCTTTCACCCTCCCCCCATTCCACCCCTATTTGGACCACACAAGGAATCGTTGTACAATATGTTTTCGCGAAATGTGTTACCAACCGTTCACTTACGAAAACCCTAATCAACTCATTTCACCCTTACCCCCAAAACAAGGCCCCTTTTTAATGATGTCATACTTATATCATTTTTGTTGTTGTTGCGATTAAAATATTTTAATGAATTTTGTGTTTTTTTGGATAAAAAAATTAAATTATGCACGCAAAAAAAAAAAATATGGTATCTCGTACGAGAACCAAAAATTGAAAGTAGTAGTAGAAGACGCACAAAATAACACTGGTAGTTGTATTTAGTATGAACTTGAAGAAAAATAAAAACAAATAAAGAAGAAGAAAAAAAAAAGAAGAAAGTTTTAAAATGTAGTAGTTGTAATGTTCGGTGGGGGGGGGGGAGGATTGGAATGGTTGTGTGGTGTGGTAGGGTGAAGGGAATGGGCGCCGTGCGTCGATCCTATCAGAGCCCCGAATCTTGGAATTCGAATTTGTCCCTTTTATCTTTGAATTCCATCGTAATTGCTTATCTACGATGTGCTCGTTCTTTCTCTTATGGTTTTTAGTTGGTATCTTTCTTTGTCTTTTTTTTTTTTGGTCCTTGGTGTTGCACAACCATGAAGGTAAGAGAAAAAGAGAGAGAGAAGGAAAGAGAGGAACCATATCCGCCTACTTTATGCACCACGGTGGTAACCACACGAAACACGTACGTCCTCCTCGCGTGTTTCCGTCACGCAAAACCCCCGCACCCATAGAAAACCTCTGGAGACGTTTATCGTTCTTACGGGCTCGTATAAACGTCGATCTTCTTGCTTCTTCTTTTTATTTTTTTTTTTATATTTTATATTTTGTTATCATTTTTTATTTTATCTTAATATATATAAATTACGTGTCACGTTGTTTGTCCGCAATGGACACTTAAACTATTGAACCGATTTTAATAAAATTGCGCATACTGTGTGCAGTTTCATCCAACTTGAAAGATAGAATAGTTTATATCTCAATTTATAATCGCAATATTATTTTATTGCGAATTATTTGTTTATTAATTAATTAGAGTCATGATTATTTCTGTTAGTTCGATAAGATTGTAACAGATGGCGGTATAAGGTAATTCGTTGACTTAAAGAGACGTGTGTATTGGACTGATTGTGAGCCACAGCAACGCGTGATGGGGCACCCATAGTTTATTATAAATATTGTAGATGAAGTTTAGTTACCTTTTCCTTTTCTACATTAAAATGCATAACACAAATTAACATATATAATATATTACTATATATTTGTATATTTATACAAATGTTAAAATACAAATATATCAACAAATGTTCGTGTATTTCTCAATAGTATTGAAGAGAATGAGAAAGATCTATATATATATAAACATATATAGACAATATACATATATATTTATGTACTTATATATACATAGGAGCACAAACGTATCGCATTACCATGGAGCAACGCCCATCGGTTTCGGATAGCAGTGAACGCGCGAAGTCGCCTAACTCACGTGCTATACGCAAAACGGTCAACGCATAAGAGACCAAAAGTGAAATACTGTGTGTGAGAAAGAGAAAGAGAGAAAAGATTAATATCATCGTCATCGACTAGGCTATTATTTTATTCCTATTCTGATTTGCATTTTCCAATATTTTCCAAATAAACATTGGAATCAATGATTCAAAAACCTATCAACTAACTGACTGCAGTTTTAACAAGTATATTTCAATTTTGAATAATTTTATTATTATCATGATTAAACTTTACTGTAAAAATATTAAAATATTAATATTAATTGTTTTTATTATCAACAAAATTATAAAACAATAATAATCATGTTACTTTATAGAAAAATGAGGGAAATCTAATTTCCCCCTGATGGGGGGAAATAATTTCTTGCAATTGAAAATATTTGACAGTGTGTAAACTCTCAAACAGTGAGAGTTTGTTTTGTACTAAACTCACCTACTTAAAAGTATAGTAAAACTACGTTAGGTTTCTTCAATCAAGAAGTATCCTTAAATGTTTATCCCCTTCCTTTTCCCCATTCACCATTTGAATTTATTACTCATAGAAACAATAAGAAAGTTTACTAAAAGTCAATGGTTACTTTGTGAAAGGTTAAAAAATTAAATAAAATAAGTAGTTATTTTAAGAAATGTTCAAGGCCAATAATAGATTCACTTATAGATTATATTATATATATATATAATATAAATTAATATGAATGTTAATTATTTGATATATTTAAAAAAAAAAACAAAAAAGAAATTGTTAATGAAAATTGCAAAGACACTTGTTTATCTTTCTCTGAAAACACGAGGCATGGGGGCTTCTACAGGCTAGCTCGATCGATGTTTTCGAACGATCGATTTTGTTTCGAGTTTACTGGCAGATCGGTCAGGTAGTCCAACACCGTATTACGTTACCTGTGTGACGTGCACTCGAGTGCATTCGCTCGCATTGGCGACTGCACGTCACCTGACTTTAACTTTGCTTAAAATTAATTAAGCCTGAACTATCGAGAAGTATCAACAGTGCTTGCCACGATCATAAATCTTGATTTTGACTAACATTACTTTACTTTTTAAATCAATGTATATACGATTATAAATCAATTAGATCAAATTCATTCAATTTTCTCGAATATTTAGTTAATTAGGATATAAATTTCATATTTGTGATAATTTTGTTCATTTTTGTATACTTTTGTTAAGCTTTGATCATTTATTTTTAGACAATTTAATGCGTTTTGGACAATTTACTGACAATTGCAATTTTTACAGTATTCCAATTGACAATTTTTTTTTTTAAACGTATTACAAAAAGAAGTTAACTATGTTGTACATTGAAATTTACTTCAGAAGACAATTTCATTGCTCATATATCAAATTTATACAATTGCAATTGCAATTAATTATAAGAGAACTGTCAATTGCAATTTTTATAGCATTTCAGTTGACAATTTCTTTTAAATGTATCTTAAAAGTTTACAAATTTATACTTCGATGTTTACTCAATAAAATTATTTCATTTCTTATATAACAGATACATATACAATTGCAATGAATTATAAGAGAATTGACAATTGCAATTTCCATAGTATTCTAGTTGACAATTTTTTTTTAAATGTACTTCAAGAAAATGTTAACCAAGTTATACTTCGAAACTCAATAAACCAATTTCATTACTCATATATTTAATATATTGCAATTGCAATTGCAATTAAATATAAGAGAACTGACAATTGCAATTTTCTCAGTATTCTAGTTGACAATTCTTTTACACGTATCTCAAAAAAAAAAGTTAGCAATGTTATACTTTGAA
>NW_015149007.1:912608-923974 GCF_001465965.1 Polistes dominula | reverse complement strand
ATTTTCCACATGTAGGAGAAAACAAAAAAAAAAAAAGAAATATCAAGGAAATGTTGTTTTTATTGCAAAAATTAAATGCAATTGAATAATAAATTTCAAGTATTAATTGCAATGACGAATAAACATATATTTTTTTTTTTTTGAAATAAAAATAAATGAACAAATAAATTTAAAAAATATTGTTATTTATAATTTTTGGGGATATTTGTTTAATCAAACGAATGATTGGTCGAACGTGCAACTTAATGAACCAATAATAATAGATCAATGAATAAAAACAAAAAAATGATATTCAAACATCATGAAGTACGTTCAATTACGCCATGTTTGTTACATCATTTATCGTAACGTTCAATTAACGTTTCTTTGACACATTTTTTTGGTATCAAAATCAACCTGTATATAAATTACACTCATTCTTCTTATTATTATAATTATTAATATTAATATTATTATTATTATTATTATTGGAAATGAGAGTTTGAAATAATTGAACAAAAGTGTGGAAAATATTTGTAGAAAATTCAATTGAAATTTTCAAAATACGAAATTTGTAATGAACAAATTTCGTGACTTGTTTAATAATTATTTATTTATTAATATTAAAAATTTAATCAAGGTAAAATAAAAGACATTTATTATTATTATTATTATTATTGATTAATTAAATAAATTTATTGAATTATTTTAGTCGCAATATCGATTAAGCGGTGATTTAACAAAACTCGACAAAATAATCGAATCCAGCAAAGAATCAAATTTAAATCAATTCAAATCTAAGAAACAAAATCTTTGGGTAGAAGAATATCATCAATCACGGATACCAAAGAATCGTCCATACAATCGGAAACTGCAATACAACAACAAAAATTGCATATTCGGTGTACTTTGCGATCGGCCGATACCGAAAATAACGCGAACCATGGCACCGGAAATACCGAGGAAAATAATACCGATAGAAACGATCAATTCGAATGTTCATATGATGTTAACAAAAAACACAAAATTAATTGCAAAAGTAAGAAATCGTTCAAACGAAAAGTAACCTTTGCCGATTCCAAAATGTGAGGGAGATAAAAAAAACAAACAAACAAAAAGACAAGAAAATAGGAAAATTAATCAAATTGAACATAATATTAATTGTATAATTAATTATAATGGAAATGAATTTAAAAAATAATATAATTTAATGTAACAAATGGAAATTAGTTCACCATGTAGATGAAATTTTGAAAACTAACCTTTTTCCCCTAACTTCTCCCTTAAGAAATTGTATAATTATTAAATATTAATAAATATTATTAAATGTAATAATAAAATTGAACATAATATTAATTGTATAATTAATTATAATGGAAATGAATTTAAAAAATAATGTAACTTAATGTAAAAAAAGGAAATTCATTCACCATGTAGATCGAATTTTGAAAACTTTCCTTACTCCCCCACTACCAAAGCTTCCCCCACTACTCCCACTTACCCCACTACTCCCACTTCCCCCACTGTTCCCACTTCCCCCACCATTCATTATATTTTACACGTATCATCTGATCTTGTATGTAGTATATTTTACATGTATTACACCATCTTGTATATTTTACATGTATCTGAAGTTGTTAATTGTTCATCTGCTTGATGTTTATCGAGATTATCTCATCCCATGGATTCGATCAAACACACAAATCAAACTCGTTAGTCAAAACCCATATTCGGCAAACTTCCGTACGAAGGAAGAAAGAACAAAAAAAAATAGGAAGGAAATTTAAATTTACAGTTAAAACAAACCCGGAAAAAATTTCTAACAAATTCTCTTCTTTTTGTTTTTTTTTTTTTTTGTTCGTTCACACTCATCGTCATCATCATGTTGAATAATTTATTAACAAAAATGTCAAGTTTCATTAACATTTGATTTTTTTTGGGATTTTTTATATTTTTTGGTATTTATTTATCAAAAAAAAAATTAAATCAATCCTCGAGTAATATTGTAAAATCCAATAAAATTATAATAAAAATGTTTAGAAATTGGATATTGCAGGACCTGCCTCACGTGTTTCAACAGAAATCGTTACAGGTATTGATTGCATAACATTTTTCTTTCCTTTTATTTATTTATTTATTTTTTTTTTATCTTCTTCTTCTATTTTACCACCCCCTCCGACAAACGAAATAAATAAAATAAAATAAAATGAAACGAAATGAATTAAATTGAATTGAATTGAATTGAATAGAAATGAAATGAAATGAAATGCAAAAAAGAACACAATAAAATGAATAAATAAATAAATAAAAAGAAACGAACGAATATGAGAAGAAGAAGAAGATGAAAAAAAAAATAATAATAATAAAAATAAAAAAAAAAAAGAAAAAAAAAAGAAATAAAAAATAAACCATTTCATTTTATATCGAATCTCTACGAGTGAGAACAAAATAATATTATTATTATTATTTTTATTATTATTATTTATTGACTTAACGTTATATATATATATATATATTTTTTTTTATTATATTATTATTAACGTTATATTATTTTCTTTTTTTTTTGCAAATTTAATTTTTAATATTAATTATAAATAATTTTTGATGAAAGATAAAAAAAATAATTTAATTTATTAAATTCAAATATAATTTATAATTACAAATGTAATTTAATTTGTTAAATTACAATTCAATTTATAATTACAAATTTAATTTAATAAATAAAAAAATTCTATTTATAATTACGAATCACAATTTAAATTAATAATTTTATATTTATATAATTATACAATTATAAATTTATTTAATATTATAAATTAATTTTAATATTAACATTAATTATTATTATTATTATTATTATTATTATTATTATTATTATTATTATTATTATTATTATTATATTTATAATTATATAATTTATTAAATTAATTTTAATTTTAATATTAATATTAATATTAATATATCATATATTTATTATATATTTAATGTTATAATAATTAATATTAATATTGTTAATTTTGTTTATTTTTCATATTTACACACATACACACACGTACACACATGCACATGCACAGAAGACTGTCAAGAATTTTCATACGTCTACGACGAAAAATCGTAAATTTTGGAACGTATTTGATATTTCTCGTAAAAATGATGATAATAATAATAATAATTTCAAGGACATTGAAAATCTATCGAAATCAACAAAAAATAATGACCCCCCGCCATTGGTGTCAACTTCTGAATTAAACGATCAAACGAAAAATAATATGATTGAGGTTATGTCGAAACAAATTATCAATAATTCTAACAAAGTATATTCATCGAAATTTATCAACAAACAACATACATTGTTCGATGATGATGATAATAATATTTCTAATAATGCAAAATATAATAAATCAAGGACGTACAAAAATTTGAAAAATAATTTACAGTCGAAACATTTGGATTTTTTATCCGCCAACAAATCTTTTCATTTGAATATTGAAACTGGACAAATTATTAAGAAAAGTACGTTTTTTTTTTTACAAATTAATTATAATAAATATTATATTAATAATAATTAATTTATTTTGTTTCTATTTACAGTACCAAATAATAATAATAATAATAATAATTTATCAAGAAAATTACAAGGAACAAAATCAAAATCAAATGTATTACCAATTCAATCAAAAATAATCAAAATCAAATCATCGATTAAAATGAATGATGAAACATCGAATAATTCGATAATCAATAAAAATCAACATGAAACAAAAAACATGTCAAACATTTCATACAAAATACCATTTAAAATGAAATACAAAATTTCGAATAATGTATTTAATATAAAAAACAAACACAATCAAGAAACAACGTTGAAAAATGCAAAAGAAATTAAATCAAATCAATCACCATCAAATTCATTAAATTACATTCAAAATAATAACAATAATACAAATAATAATAATAATAATAATCAAAAATCATATTATATTTCAACATTATTAAATAATAATAATAATAATAATAATAATAATCAGGATAAAAATATTAATAATAATTCGCAACAATTTGATAAAACGTTGAGTGTTAAAAATTTAACTGATTATAACCTAAAAAAATTGGAAACAAATCTAGGAAGATCAAGTAAAATGAATAATAAAAGTAAACATCGAAATAATAGAAAAAGAATTACAAATAGTTTACCATGTACATCGATTAAATTTGATAAAAGTCAAGATGATAATGATTATTATTCAACAAATCAAAGATGGCCGAACAGTTTAGATTTAACTACAGTAACAGGATGTTGTTGTCCTGTACGAAATTCTAATAGGAATGGTTCAACAACTAAAGGATCTACGCGTTTTTACCCACCAATTGTACAAACACGTGAAATTTCTTCATCGTTAGATCCAATCGTTAGATCAAATATCTTATCGTTTCATTCAAACATGTTTAAAAGAAGAAAATCAATTAGTTGTGTCAATTTATCTTCTAACAGAAGTACCACGAATTTCAACAATACTGATGTTTATTCGAGGATTATTCAATCGAAAAGAATTTTATTAGGATCTAATCATAAATTATCATCAGGTATTATTCAATTATATATTTTATTTCATTTTATTCGAGCACTCGAGGCTCTCCATTTTCGCTAATTCAGCAAACTCGAGACGATTTCAGGCCAAAATTAGGGAAACATTTTAACATGTACCTTAAAATCCATTTATAAACAAACAAATGTATATACAAATAATCAAATTTCATCAAATTTTATTTTTTTATTTATTTATATATCAAATTAGAGAAATATTATACACTGTAATTAATTTTTCTATAATATTTCATAAAACAATACCAAAAGATGCACACCAGGTGTTTATCAAGACACGTATATCACAATAATATGTTACTTCCGGTCTACCTTCAGGTGTATTACGATCAGAATAAACCTCACAATCCCTTTTCAACCCTTTAAGTATTATCTTAAAAGAAATATTTTTTAATAAGCAGATAGAGTTAATAAAAGACTTGAAATTAGCCATTGGGCGCCGTATCGGCGCCTCTCGAGTTGTCATTTCAATCAGCCATTAGGCGCTGTATCGGCGCCGCTCGAGTACACAGGGTTAATAAATACAAATAAATTCATTATTTATCAATAAATACAAACATATTAATAATTATTATAATGAGCATGGCATGGCTCAGTTGGTAGAACGCTCGACTCCCACGCGGAGTTCGCGGGTTCGAATCCCCGCTCTCCGACAACGAACGTGGGGACATGCTTGCTCTCTCGTTGTCGTAGTGGCTTTGGGAATCGCGGGCGTCAGAAATTTTGATGTCCTTGGGACCCACCGCCCCAACATTCGACGTGGTAGGCTTCCAGGCCTCTCGGTGCGGACGGGGCTGCCCGCGGGGCCCACCAAAATGATGGTGGTCCCCCCGTAAGGAGGGGCCCGGGCACACAATGTTCCAAGGACTTTTGAGCACCCGAGATAACCCAAACCCACACGAAAAAAAAATTATTATTATAATTAAATTGTAATGTAATATTAATTATATTATTAATCTATCACTGACAGGTATCAAGAAAAACAATCAACGACAATCGTATTATTTCTATGGTTCTTGCAACAAATCGAAAAAAACAACCAACGATGATTCTTGTTGTAAAAAACGTAAATGTGAATGTGACGATGATACACAATTGATACCAGGTAAAGTGGTTTGTGTCAATCCAAAAAGAAAAGATTGTTGTAAACCAAAACGTTGTTGTCGAAGAAAAAAGAAAAGTTGTTGTACGAAAAAACCAATACCACCACCACCTCCACAACCACAACGATCAACATCGTGTTGCAAGAGTAAACCAAAAAAGAAAAAAATTTGTAAACGTTATTGTTGTCCAGCATTAAGAACTGAGGATTGTGTAATTAAACAAGGAATTTGTCCAACAAAACGTCGATCAAAATGTGAACAAGATTTAAAAGTAGATGATGATAATAATGAAGAATTAATTAAAAAAGATCCGACATGTTTGCCAATAGAAAAACCAAAATCACAAATGTATGATGATGATGATTGCAATAATAATAATAGGTATGATGATGATGAGTGTTGCAATTCGAGTATAAAAAAATGTAACAACGATAAAAATGAAAAATACAACAATTGTTTCGATGATAACAACGAATCACATGACATGTGCAATAATAAATCGAAAAGAAACGATTGCAATAATACCAGACGAAATTCAAGAAGATCGAATAGTTTTAATAGAAGACGTTATCATTCACTAACAAAATCATTATCAAATCGTAAAACTAAATCATCGATTAATATACCAATATTTGACGTTAGTGTTGTATCCCTGAGACCATATCAAAATGATTCAGTTTTGAGATTTTACAGTAATCGTAGTTCATCTTGTAAGGATGATTATTGTCAGAAACAAATGAAGTCGTCAACTTCTTGTAAGAAACCAAGTGAACCACCTAAATGTTTGAATGACAAATCTAAAAAAGATATTTGTGACAAAACGAAAAAGGATTATCCTTGTGGTTTTCAACAAAGTCGTAGTAATGTATGTGAAAAATCACAAATTGATATTTGTCAATCAACTAAAGGTAAATTAAAATTAATATATCATTTTAAATAATGAGATTAATAATTAAAAATTATTTTATTATTTATTTATTAATTAATTATTTATTATTTAAATTAATATTAAAAAAATAAATTTTTTATTTGTTTTAAGGTAAGGATAAAGATGACGAAAGAATGGAAAGAGAATTAAGGGAAATGAGAGAATGTAAAGGAAAGAAAAAATCAATTTGTAATGACGTAACTACTGGTAAAAGTAAAATCATTGATCCTTGCAAGAAAAATAGTAAATACGATAAATTAGAATCAAATAAATCGACAATGTTAACGGATTTATTATTTTTAAATTAATACTATAATATTTGTATAACGATGAATCATCAATTTATCCCAAAAAACAATTTTTACTTCTATTTGTTTCAATTTTTTTGTAATTAAATTTGATAACATTATATGAAAATTAATAAATAATATTTCTACAGAATTTTATTTGACTCTCGCATTCGTTATAATTATTATAAAATAATAAATTGGACATTGAAAAATATACTTCTTCTAAATTATTATCACTTCCCCTTCCTCCTCCTTATTGTTTATATCATTGAATCAACTAACAATTATTATATATAAAATGTTAAACAAAAAGATAATACTCTGATAATAGAATTCTGTACATCTCATATTGATTTATGTTGAAAATGCATCGTCATTCTTTAACAAAATCATCTTTTTTTTCTTTTCTATTATTTTTATTGTTTTTTTTTTAATATAATAACATCGATTAATTCTAACGTAATGATAATTTAACAATAATTATTTGATTAACATTTTTCAGTCGCAGACGCAACGTCATTATATGTCTCATAAAAAATGAAAATCATTTATGACTCGACCTAATAATTGCACAAATTATAATTACATATTTTCTTACCTTATTTGAATTTCAATCCACTCAAGTCATCGATAATCATTGCAGGAACCTGTTAATTACATTTGATTTAATTAGATTATAATAATGCATATTAAAATATTATTTAATAGTTTAGTATTAAATGAATTAAATGATGAGTGAAAATCGTCACGTATTACCTGTATTGCTTTCAAAACCAAAATGAGATACGTGGTACGTACGAGAGTCACCTCTCCCCACCAAATCACCTTGCTCGTTAGTACCGAAATGTTTTTCTCTATGTGACATAGTTAATAAATACATTTAACAATATATACATAACTAATACTCGTAACGTTTGACTTTGACCTTCCCCTTCACCTTCTTCTCTCTCATTCTCTCACTTTCCCTTTCTCTCTCTCTCTTTCTATCTTTATCTTTATTTTTCTTTATATATTATATTCAATCGTATGAATTATTATTACAAGTAAAAGTAAAAAGTAAATACGTGTGTTATAAAATATGATCATATATTATACAATATCATCAAACTTTCATGTGAACTAATTTATGTCTCTGAATATCTTTTAAACGCTTAATTTAATCGCCAAAACATAAGATACCATTTTTATAGAGCACTTAATTTCCTATAAAAATTTGTATTGCGAATTTAATAATAATCATTAATTGTCGAGTTATATAAAATTCATCAAGAAACATGAAATTTGTCTAAAAATCATCAATCAAACTGAAATCTTCAATATCATACAAATGGTGAGGTTTACGAAAAAAATCGAAGATACCTTTTTTGTAGAGCATTCAATTTCCTACAAAATTTGTCTAGAACATTTTTCTGTACAATCAATAAATAATGAGATATGAATTTTATTCTATTGGACTGTGTGAGAAAAAAAGAAAAGTAAAAAACTGCGATGCGGAGGGGATCTTCCTATTAAAAAATGAAGAGCTCATATTTGGTGAGAATTTTTTTTTAAGGTCTCTAGCAACCCATTTTTCCGTGGCACTTGTAAAAAAAAAATAATTGATTTTTTTTGACCCACCCTAATATATATATATTAAAACATATTTAATATATCCTACTATTATTATATTGGTAGTTAAATAAATTATATTTTACATGATGTATGTACGTTTAAAAAAAATATATATATACCAATACAAATGATTTGTAATATAATTATTAATAATAAATATTTAATATATAATTGTCAATAATAATAATTGCCATATCTTAGAAAAATGATATCAAAAATCTATTTCAATCATAAAAAAAAAATAAAGCATATGACAGATTTACGTTTAACGTTCGTGTATTGTAATTTCAATGGTGTTTTATTCTTTTATTCTCCATTATCGTTTTAATCCTTAATAAAATATTTGTATTTGTTCAATTCATTTCTATCGATAACGTTGTTGCATTATTCACGTTCATTCTTAAAACAACAAATTGTTTATCACATACAAATAATATTATCAGAAATATAATTCCATTATAAAAAGTGTATGATAAATTTAAATATTTCCAATCAATGGGATTTTCATTGGAATTTTTTATTCAATAGAATAAGAATTCAATCCATTATCGTTCTAATCGTTAATAAAACATTTGTTTTGTATTTGTCCAATTGATTATTATCGATGACGTTGTTGCATTATTTCTGTTCATTCTTGAAATTGTTTGTCCCGTTGTTTTATGGTAATCTCGTAAAACCCCATTTTTACCACCTCCCATGAGTCTTCGACGATCGATATTTCCCCGTTTCTCCGAGCTTTGTTCAAATAACGCCATACCTATCGAAACCTTTTCATCACTCGTTTAAAACAACACACATTTTCGATAACCTATCAAAAAACAAAAAAATTTCTTATATTAGAAACAAACAAACAAACAAAAAATACAAAGAAAATCACACACACACACACAAATATTATAAAGATGATTTCCAAATAAACAATAAAAAATCGAATGAATTATTTAAAAAAAAAATCAGAATAGAATATGACCAGAGTAGTAGTAGTAGTAGTAGTAGTATTAATAATAATAGTAATAGTAGTAGTAGCATAGCACGTTCTCGCGGTAATCCGATCTTGCCCATCAATAATAATCGTCGCAAGAGAAAGAGAGAGAGAGAGAGAGAGAGAGAGAGAGAGAGAAGCACTTACGTCACACACTAACCAAACCAAACCAAACCAAACCAAAACCATCTAACCAAAGTAAGCAACCAACCAACTTAGCCAAGCAACACACAACCCAGCAACCCTGTGAAGCTTCTTACGACATACATACGTGCACACATAAGGAACAGAAAGAGAAAGAGAAAGAGAAAGAGAGAGAGAGAGAAAGATAAAGAAAAAAAAATAAACCATAGACAGTAATAAACGTGTACAAGGTATTACACACACACACACACACACATACAGTTACAATATATTGCAACCTCAGTAATCTAAAATCGAAACGCACAACGTCCCACATTAGTACTCATTTTATCCTCTCGTAAGAATTTTTCCAGCATCGTGTTACCTTCAAAAATGCGGTAAGCCACCAATAGTTGTATTAGTAATAGTAATAGTAAATAGTATAGTGGTGGTAGTTGTGTGAGCTCCTCTGGCACAACGGGTTTCCAATGTATCTCGTTGCAACTCGCGCGCGAAAGGATATAGAAAAAGACTTAAAAAAAAAAATAAGAATAAAAAAATGGTAGATATATACGATGAAGAGAGGACGAAGAGAGAGAGAGAGAGAGAGAGAAAAAGAAGAAGAAGAAAGAAAGAAAAAAAAAATGTAAGCACATACTACGTGGTCTTACCGAACGAGCGGTTACGAGATGTCTTTGTATAAAACGAAGCACGTTGCTTGTATATAGAACACATAAAGGTGACGCGTGAACGTTGAAGGGAAGGTAAAAGAGACAAAAAAAATAGCAGGGAGAAGGAGTAGGAGAAGGTTTGATAAAGAGAGAGAGAGAGAGAGAGAGAGAGAAGGATTGGGGTGGGGTTGTTGTAAGCACCATGGACATCCAATTACGGTTTATTCAATCCTCTCTGCGGGGGCACATCATGGCCCCTCTACCAAATTCACGCTCTTACATATCCTTGTATGTTCTATTCTACTATACCTGGCGCCTATATCTCTCTCTCTCTCTCTCTCTCTCTCATCATTACGAATATGAAATAGGGACGAAAATTGTAAAGAGAAAGAGAGAGAGAGAGAAAATGAATGAATAAATGCAATGCGAGGGGGTTGTAGGAAAAGAAGTAGAGGAAAAAATAATGGATAGAAAGAGAAAGGGAGAGTAGAGGTATGATGATGCAAAAGGGGGTTGTAAAAAGAGAGAGAGAGAGAGAGAGACAGTTTAGAAACGATGGTAGAAATGTAAAAAGAGAGAAGGAGTGGGGGGGGGGTTGTGAAAAGAGAAACAGACAAATAGAAAAAGAGTGAGTGAGTGAGTGAATGAGTGTGAGAGAGAGAGAGAGCGAAAGTAAAACGTCTTTACTGAGTAAGAGAGAAGGGATAACAAGAGAAAGAGAGAGAGAGAAAGAGAAAGAGAAGGTAGTGTTCGCCCTGCCACTTACAGGGAACGTGATACGAGCTTTTCGTTAGATGCTCTCTTGCGTTTTCGCATTGTTACGCGATCCGCAGTGGAACCACCGCGTACCAAGCTTTTGCTCTTGCTCATGCTCATGCTCATGCTCACAATCAGTCCCTCTCTCTCTCTCTCTCTATCTCTTTTTCTCTCTTTATGTACTTCTGTCCTTGTCTCTCTTTTCTTTTCCCAACTGAACGTATAGACCACTTCCATCCTCCTCTTCTTCTTCTTCTTCTTCTTCCTCCTATTACCTCGGGTAGGTCTCCTTCTACCTAACCAATACATCCCCTCCCCAA
>NW_015149007.1:899297-912577 GCF_001465965.1 Polistes dominula | reverse complement strand
CCCCCCCCCACTCTCCATCGATTCATGTCTATTTCCTTCTTTTCTCAATGATGAGAAGAGGATGAGGATGAAAATGGGTCCCAATGTCGCAACAATAGGAATATCGATGTTCCGAGTATGAAGCTTTGTTGTGGTTATTCGTTTCTTTCCTGCTTTCCATCTCAGTTTTTTCTTTTTTTCTCTTGATTTCTTTTAGATTATTTTATTGTTATCTGTCGTTCTTTTTCTTTTTTTTTTATTTACATTTTTTGTTTTTTTTTTTTTTGGTATTTTTTTCCATTCAGTTGAGTAAATCCAATCAATCAACCATTTTTTCTGTGTTAAAATGTCGATTTGTTTTACAAGGATTTTGTTTTTCTAATATTTTTCTTAGTTTTGTTATACGTTTTTGTTTATATAATGGTTGGATGTGTGTAATGTAAGTTTGTTGTGTAAGGAGAAATTGATAAAATGTAACTGTAACGATGTAACGATCTTCAAAGATGTTTTTTCATTTTGTTGTTGTTGTTGCTTTCATTGGTTTTTTTTTTTTCTTTCTTTTTAGGTTAGAATATATCATATAACGTTGAACTTTTGTAAAAGATTTGTTGTTAATCTTTAATTATACTTCTTTTTTTTTTTCATTATTGTTTAATCTATTATAATATTAAAATAAGAATTAATTAATTACAAGATAAAGTTATATATATATATATATTTATATATTTATTAAGTTATTATAGAAATGATAAATGTATATTGTGTAAAGTATGATAGATCTATGATAGATTAATGATAAACGATTTGAAATTTCACGTCAATCGAATTTCTAAACAACTTTATTATTAGACTTACCATTAAACTGGATAATTTGTGTCATAGATAAGATCGAACGGTAGAATATGGTGGGAATGGTTGTAACGTTCGGAAAGAAAAAAAAAGAAAAAGAAAAAATAGAAAAATAGAATTGATTCGTTGTATAACATCGAAAATACGATGTCAACGACTAGATATTTTGTAGTAGTAAAACCACTATTGTCCTGTATTTCTAAAGATGAATGTCTTGTTCACCACGGGTGGTTTCCAATGGTGTTGACTACTACCCTACACGAATCTCTCAAATATAATATATATATATATGTCAATTTCTTATGGCGTGATTCAAATCACTAAATTCCTATCCCCCATTTTTATAAAATTGACTTAAGAAATTCAAAAAAAAAAAAAAATAAAATAGATTTAGAATTTTTGTCGTTATTTAACGTTAGTTGACGTACTTTAACACTTTTCATTGAAATGAGAATAACAAAATGAATGAGGAAAATGTTGAAATAACGATTGATATACTTTACTCGTGGGAAATTTTTCTTTTTTCTTTTTTGAAAATATATATTTACCAAAGTCATCCCATATCAATCATAAAAATATATTCCGCGTAACAAATGACATCCCCTTTTTTCCTTTTACAGGACATTTTACAGGACACGTTTGTCACTTCTTCTTTTTTTCTTCTTTTTTTTTGTCAGTATCCTTCAGCAAAAGAACAAATGTGCTGCTAGCCACTCATTATTTTAGGATACTACAGATTTGTTTTTCTTAAGGAATTCCGTTGATCTTTTATATTAGTTGGTTTATTTTTAACACGGTAAAACAGATCTTATTTTCTTTCATTTATTTTCTTGTCTAATAACAATGATCATTGTTTTTTTCTTCTTTTTTTTTTTGTAGAATATTTGCAATATATTAAACAATGCTTATTACAGAGGTTATGTTTAAAATTACAATATGTACTAATTTTTAAATGATCTCTAATTGATTTTCAATTGAATTATTGAAACAAGAAATAAAAGTATTTTACTTCTCGTTAGAGTTTTAATACTAAACTTAAACAATGAATATTTAAATAATAATTATAATATTGTTATTGCAAAACAAAGATAAAACTTATACAGTATATCAAATAACTTCTAAGTGAACTTCAATTGTTTGAATAAATGAATCAACAAGAATTCTTCTCATTTAACTGAATAAAACAAAATGGAAGATTGTATCCTTTTGAAAGTAGACACACACACACACACACACACACATAAGCTTATCATCGTTAAATTAGTATATAATAAGGATGAGCATAATGGTTAAAAAACAAAAGTAACAAGATTTGAAATAAGAATTAAGAAAAAGTATGAACAGGTGAGGTTAGGTTAGGTGAGAAGGGTGGTGGTGGTGGTGGGATAATAGGGGAACACGTGTAGAAAGACTGTAACAGACATTAACTGCTCTTACGGCTTATCTACGAGGAAAAATTGATTTACGGTACCCCAGTCGAGGAGGTTACGAGCGTAGCGACGGTGTATAACTGGCATGGTTAGAAGCTACTTACTACAAAACTTGGATAGAGTTTCACGGACAAGTATGTTTTTGCTTTACTTAAATTCTATACTCTTGGTATATAGAATGTCCTGTCCTGGCGCTCTCTCTCTCTCTCTCTCTCTCTCTCGTTTAACGGGGCAAAGAGAAATCGACGTAGTTGTGTTGTTGCGTTGGGTGTTCTAAACAAAAAACAAAACAAAAACAAAAATACAAGCAATACAAATTGAAAATAAATGAATAATCTTATCTCTATAAAATTGCCCTGTCACAGTGTTTGTTATTCCTATTCTCCAAAACCACTTGACCGATTTATATGAAATTTTGTATGTATATTCGGTAGATATGAGAATAGTTTTTCGTATATTTCTTATACCCCTGAGTGATAAGGGTGATCTACCAGATTTATTATTCCTTTAAAAGGATATTAACCGTTTGAGTGCCACGGAGCGATTTTGCGCTTCTCCTCTGTCTCTCGAACAGTGCCAGCGCTCTAGGCTGCGAAACCGATAATCGCGACACGCTCGGTTTTTGTCGATGCGCGACTTTAGCGCAATAGCGCTCCTTGGCATTCTTGAAGAGGGAATAAGACAAGCGCTATCGCGCCGCTGGGCACTTTTGGACGGGAAAACAGCAAAGACACGTGGCACTCAAACGGTTAACCGTTTGACTCCCAGGGGGTTTTGAAAAAACACTGTCGAGGAATCCCAATTAGCGCAACTGCGCTTTTTTTAAAGGAGTAAGAGAAGACCCAAGCAGCGCGATAGCGCTACTTGTATGCATTTGTTTTATATATATGAGCGCACCGTCAGTTGTCTACAATGCTCGAAATGTACTGGGTTTTTTCAACATAAAATGTGAACAGCCCGATCGCGCTGCTTGGGACTCAAACGGTTAAGAAAAAAAAAGAGAAGAAAAGACTAATGTTATGTGTCTATATTCAGACAATGTAAAATTATATGATGTGAAGTAAGTGGTGATCTTATGTTACTGCTCATGCGCAGTTGGTTCGATATTAAGAAGAAAGAGAAAATGAAGGCAAATGTTATGTGCGTAATTATGTGCAAAAATAAGGTTAATTTCACTAATGGCGAATATATTTTAATAAACGTTAATATACATTGTTTGATTTAATTTAAATAAATATCGTTTATATATGTCTTTTGATATGTTTTAATTGATCGTAAACGTACTTTTATTTGGGGATTGCGAAAATAGAAAATATATTTACACTTTATTTTGTTTGTTTGCGTTCAAATTGAAATAATAATAATAATAATAATAATAAAATATCCACGTAGGTAACTGGAAACTTTGAAAAAAAACGAAGAAATCCGACAAAAAAAAAAAAATGGATTCCAACGAAAAATGCAATTGCAAATCATTCGTTTGGAATCTATTTGATATGAAACACTGTATGATTGGTTGGATTTCTTCTTTTTTTTTTTTCAAATTAACCAATTACATTTAAGATTCGTTTAACGTTATGTAACGAGATATGAAATTATTTTGAATATTCTAACGAATAGCGAGTAATATTATTATATTATAGAATTGCTTCTTTTTTTTTGTTTTTTTTTTTTTTTTTTAGCTAATTCAACTCTTTCGACACACATCATTGTCCTTTTATCATGGACAAAGAAAATACATGAATACACGCATACACGTAACACAAACACATATAATCAGATCACATTACACAGTAGTAAGTTGCGATAAAGGATTCGTCGAAGAATCATTTCATCTAAAAAAAAAATTTCTTTCAAACAACGATCACTTTTTTTATCATACTTCGAAATAAAGATTCGATAAGAGATTTTTATCGTTTCTCCATGTAATAATAATAATAATAATAATATTAAAGAATGAATAAATCGTTAAATCAAAAGCACACAATAGAATTTCAACAACAACAAAAAAATATCAGCGATAAGGTAAATCACAAATAAACATGGATACAAATTGCAGATACGCAATTCTTTTTCATTTTCTTATACGGATTTATTATAGAATAATTCTATGTCGTTATTTTATCATCGGTCCACATTGTATTTATTATTATTTTTTTTTTTTTCTTATCACGAAAAATAAAATATAATTTTACAAATATTCCTACATTATTATTATTATTATTATTATTATTATTATTAATGTCGTTATAATTGGGGAAGGTAGAAACAAAATTATAACTAGAGATACGTCTGATTTAAGGTAAACATGGCTAAAGTAACGTACATATATAAGAAAGAAAAAAAGAAGAATGGTTGGAGAGAGAGAGAAAGAGAGAGAGAGAGAAAGAGATGATAATAATTCGACCAACGGCGATGTCTCGTTGCGTTCGATCTGTTCTTTTACAAAGAGTGAAAGAGAAAAAGAAGGAAGATGAAAATAATGGATAAAAGGAGAGAAAGAACAAAAATATAAAAAGGATAGATAAAAAGAGATAGAGAGAGAGAGAGAGAGAGAGAGAAAAATACAGATAGAGAGAGAGATAGAGAAAACGTGTGAGAGAGAGAGAGATAAAACATTAGGTTATATACGATGGGAAGGAGGATTCGTAGAAGAAGGGGGGGGGGAAAGATCTAAAAAAGGAGAGATAGACAACTAGAAAGAGAGATAAAGAGAGTACTAAAAAGAGAGAGAGAGAGAGAGAAAATGAGATACGCAAGGGTCGTAGGAGTAAAGAGAAGTAGTTAACGAGGCTTATTTAGGAACGTGTTCGTCTCGACCAATGATAATACGGTATGGTGGTCGCGGTCATGCCTAGTATCCAATCCCAGTACAAAGAGGGTAGACGTCGCGGAGACCACGCCCCAGCCAATAGGAGGCCGCGCAGTAGTACGGTCGCTTTGGGAACGCGTTTAACCGAACAGTATCGTTCGGTGCGCGCGTAGAAGAACGTGTCAGAATTTGAACGCGGTTCTCGGATAAGAGAGAAAGAGGGATCATCCATCGATTGTGCACGCGCGACGCCCTCTCTCCTCCCTTATTTATATCTCTTTTCTTTTTTTCTTTTATATATTTTAAAATATATATATATATATATGATTATATTCGTGATAAATTAATTAACGTTCCGACAAGTATATAGTACGTATTATTCATTAATACACGCGTGGTTCGTTCGTTTGTTTTTTTTTTTATATATGAAAAAAAAGAAAATAATTTATATGCACATCCGTGAGAAGTTAGTTATTGATCTATTGTTTTTTACATTTGATGAAAATCGAATGAAATTATTTCTGTTGTATCTCGAAGAGAAGTCGTCGTCGTCGTCGTCGTCAATCAAGAGTGAAGATTTTCGAAGAAGATAATAATATTGTGAAATTGTTGGTTTGTCTTGAAGAAAATTAGTGTAGTTTTGTAATATAAGAAGAGAAAGAAGAGAATAGAAAGAGAAAGAGAGAGATTAGAAGAGAGCAATGGAAGAGAGAAACTGTGGCTGTCTTTAAAACGTTTTCTAATAATAGGATGCGCGCGAGTGTACTAAAGCTCCTATAAATATACCCACCACCGCCCGTGGAAATTCGAGCCCGTGGACTTGGCGGTGCAACCTGCCGTACTTACCGGATATTAAAAATTTAAAAAGAAAAATAAATAAAAAAACAAGAGAAGAAAGAAGAAGTAGAAAAAATGAAATAATAAATGAATAGAAAAGAAAATATGAATTATTAACATGTTATTATTGAAGTAAGTAAGCGACGGACGCGACAACGGGTGGTTGGTTGGTTGGTTATGGTTGTCACATCTCGTGTGTTGTGTTGGTACTTTGAAGTTATATCTTTTAGTGTCATATCATTAATGAATATATTATCGAATGATAGATATAATAGGATCATTGGAAAGAAATATGCGGTATTGGTATTGTTCGTAATAAATGTGTTACAAAAAGGTGTTTTTATAAATAATAATAATTAGAAGAAGAAGAAGAAGATATATAGTTGTGTGTAAGAACGGGAAAACACCATCAGAAACAGCAGTCAGTTACCGGTCGTTTTCTCTATCAGCGATGTTCTAAAAATACCACCAACACCAACACCACCACCACCATTATTCTCTTGTCTCTTACGTTTACGAAAAGTTTCCGCGTTCCGTGTTCCATTCATTCATGTAAATGAAAATTGACTTTTCATGATTGATAAAAAAACAAAGAAGAAAAAGAAACAAACCCCACTTAGCAAAGTGTTAACACCAACAATCGAAGATCATCACATTACATCGTGTCATCTTTGACGTTTGTCTTTTCTTTTGTTTTCTTTTATTTATTTATGTGTCATCTTTCCATCGTCGTGCGTATAATAAACAAATAAAAATTTAACAAACAAACAAACAAACAAACGTATATACACGACGTTTAATTATTACATTCAATTGAAAATAAAAATCAAACGACGAAATGATAATAATCAATCGATACGTCAAACGTATTGTCATTCGCGAAAATTCGCGAAGTTTGCTACGAATGAATAATATGCCGCGAACTTCAAATCGTTGTGCAGAAAAGCCGCGAAAATGTCGTTCAATTGAACTATGGAAAAGTGTTTAAGAAGAAGAAAAAAAAGAAGAAGATAAAAGAGATAATAATTCTCGTATTAATTAAATAAATCGAGAGATATTAAAAGTGATTTTTTATAAACACTGCATGTCAGTGTAATAAAATAAAAAAGAAGAAAATACAAATAAAAAGAGAAAAACAAGAAGAAAAAGAAGAAAACAGAAAATAGTGTGTGTAAATAATAATAATAATAATTAATAATAATAAAAAATAAGAAATCAAAGTGAAAGAAGAATGACGCGATGATGGCCTACGGAGGAAGCGGTGGTAGCGGTGGTGGAGGTGCGATGGGACCCTCAGCTGGTGGCGGAGGTGGAGGTGGAGGCGGTGCTGGTACGGACGTTTTAGGGTCTACCAGCAGCGATTATAGTCCTCAAAGCACGCCGACGCCACTCTCGGCTTCGCATTCGTCCACTGGTGTCGAGGCTGTTGTTGCTGCTACGAGCTATGGTACTGGTACCACCGGGACTACCAGCAATTACAGTCCCCAGGACAGTCCCGCAAGCTCGGCGGGCGGTGCTACCAATGGACAACTTCCGACTTTTGGTTTCACCCAGGAACAAGTTGCTTGTGTTTGCGAGGTGAGTCTATTTTTTCTTTTTTTTTTTTAATAAATAATAATAATAGTAAAAATAATTAACATCGGTTAGTCATTTTTTATTATAAATTTTATATATATATTAAGCAGCTCGTTGATTCACCATTTTTTTTATTATATATATATATACAGTTTATTGTTCTAAGTATTGTCCAATAGTTTTTATTTTGTTTCATAATATTCTAATATATGACACACACATACACACACTATGTTTGTAATTTCGATATTAAATTGTAAAAATTGTTATTAGTTTTATTAGATATAAGTTATATAATGAAATTTCAATATTAATGATAGTGTACTACGTTGTTCAGTTATTTCAGTTAGTAACTGTTTTAGTATTTAAATAACGTGTCATTTTGTTTTTATTATATAAAAATTACTTTTTTAAACATTGATTGATATAACATGTCTCATTTAAAATACATGTGAATTATGAATGTAGATAAAAAGTTTGTTTCGAATTATCTTTCACATTCTCGGTATATCTATCTATATAAATTAAATATCTTTATAGTCAGATAGAAATATATGTTTAAACGTATATGGACATCATATATCACAAAATTGTCAAGTATTCTTGGCAATCATTGTTATCATTGTGAAATCATTGGAACGTTGATTGAATTTGTTTCGCACTTAACGTTAGAAATCATTCCAACGAGGGGGAAGGGAGTGAGGGGTGAGGGGTAGGGGGAGGGGAGGGTTTGGAGAGGGTGATAGTTATCTATGCGTGTGTTTAGATTGTAGAATAATTTATCTATTTTTTTTTAATACTAATCCCATATTACTATAGTCCAGTCGTCCAATAAACGATGTAAGACAATTTTGATTAGATTTACATTTGAAAATAAAATTCACTTATTATATCTTGCAATATGAATATTGTTGTTGTTCTATTAAAACAAACGACAACACAATATATCAGTATTTTTTTTTGTTTTTTTTTTTTTTTTTATTAAAATAAATAAAATAATACTATAAGGTGTTGAATTTTTTTTTGGAAACATTTCTGTAATAATAATATTATTTGTGTTTTATTAGAAATACCAGGTAGAATTATTATACGGTCAGTATACACAATTACTAAAATAATATTTTACAACTGTATTAGTTTTATATATTGAAAAAAAAAGAAAGATAAAAAAATAGTTACAATCTAACCTATAAAAAAAAAAGCAAAAAAAAATGCACGAAGAATTCGCAGGGGGAATATATATACCCATCGATCAAGGTATAATAAACTCTGTATATATGCGAGCTGCTTTTTTTTTTTTTATTCTTTTTTTTTATTTTTTTAGATTTTTAGATTTTATTTTATTTTTTATTTTTTTTTTTGGTCTTTTCTACTTTTATGCGGTTCTATCAAATTGTTAAGCAATTATTTCTACGATAGAATATCGAATACATGTTATAAATAACACCCTCGCCCTCGCCCTCAACCCCCCACCCTTCGTTTTTTTTTATTCTTCTTCAGTTTTTTAGTTTTCAAAGAAATCTAACACTCGCCATATATATATATTTTTTAAAACTATATACTATACACATATATATACACACACACACATATATATGTAAAATACAGTGATATTTTCATCAAGATAGAAACGAAAAAAGAAAATCGATACGATAAACGTTTAGAGATCTATCGAGCCGTCCTTTCTTCTTTTTTTTTCTATTTTTTTTTTCTTTTTGTTTTTTTTCTATTATTTATTATTCGATCTGCAAATACTCGCAGCAATCGGTCAAACTGTAATAAATAAAAAAAAAATAAAAAAAGAGGAAGAGATAAAAAAAGATCTATGTAGGAAACATGTGTTTTGGTTTAACACACGAAAGGAACGCGAACCGCCGAGGGGATTCCCCCTTGTTCAAATGTTCACATTTTCACACCATAAAAAATAAAAAAGGGGTTTCTTGTTTTCTTTGTGATTTTTTTTGTTTTTTTCCAGTGTGTCATTTTCTTTTCTCAATCTTTGGATATAGGATACTAAAATAAAAAGGTCCTTTTGTTTCTTTCTGATATATATATAATAGTATTTATATGTATTTGTAGGTTAGGACTCTGGAGGGATATGTAAAATTGAAAGAGAGTTGTTGCTTGGTTGGTTGGTTGATTTGATTGGTTGGTTGACTTGCATAAGTTCATCGAATTGAAATTACGAGTTTAATCTAATCGAGTTTAATAAACGACAGTGATTTCACACTCTCTCAACCATGACTATGCGCACTTAATTAAATTATTCGAAATATTTTCAATGATGTTTCTACTTTTTTTGTTTTTTTTTTGTTTTTTTTTGTTTCGTCTAAATTTTACTTTTAATTTAGGATTTGTAAATGATAAGAATATTCGACGGTTTTTTTCTTTTTTTACTTATCTCTTAGTCTCCTCTCCAGTTCCTTGAATATTTTTGTTGTTGTTGTTGTTGTTGTGTTCGGTAAGTGTGTGTGTGTTGGATCGTAGAAAATGTTATGAATTCAATGAATGTGCATTGCTGTATCATACCACACAACCAACATGGTTGTGTATCCAATCGGTGGGTTTAACACCCGTGCCTATTTATATGTCGGAACTCCACTTGATCGTGAAAGGAAGAAGAAACAATCGAATCCATTTAGAATTTCAATGGCTAAAAACTATCCCTTCTTCTACTTCTACTTCTACTTCTACTTCTACTTCTTCTCTCTTTCTTTATCATTCGATTTCTAAAACGTGCTTGTTAATCTAAACTTCTGGGGTGAAGAGGGGAGGATGGAAAGAGAGAGAGAGAGAGAGAGAGAAAACAATGTGTTCGATTAGATTGTTTATGAATAATAATATTAATTATAAAGTGAGGTTATTTTTCGTTCGTGCGTAAAATACTTTGTATAAATTTAAATATTCTCTTTTTTGTTTTTTTTTTTTGAACGACGAATTCATTTGGTTAAACGTTTATTGAAATTTAAATGAAAAAAAAAAAAGAAAAAAATATTTTTCGAATTATTCGAGTGTTTCATTTGATTCGCGTAGTACTTTTCAGTTACGATAATGAATGGCAAATTGTTTTTCGAACAACGAATTAATTTACGTTTACTGAAAATTTATTTAAAAAAAAAAAACAAGAAATAAATATTTTTCGATTTGATTCGAGTAGTATTTCGATTTGATTCGCGTAGTACTTTTCTTTTTTTCCTACTTTCGATATCGGACGGTAAATTGTTTTTCAAACGACGGAATTTATTTAGTAAAGTTTATTGTAATTTTAAAAGAAATAAATAAATATTGAAGTATTCGAATCTTTCATTTGATTCGCGTAGTACTTTTCTTTTTCCTATTTTCAATAACGGGCGGCAAATTGTTTTTCGAACAACGAACTAATTTAAGTTTACTGAAAATTTATTTCAAAAAAAAAACAAGAAATAAATATTTTTCGATTTGATTCGAGAAGTATTTCGATTTGATTCGCGTAGTACTTTTCTTTTTTTCCTACTTTCGATATCGGACGGCAATTTGTTTTTCGAACGACGGAATTTATTTAGTCAAGTTTATTGCAATTTTAAAAGAAATAAATATTGAGGTATTCGAATCTTTCATTTGATTCGCGTAGTACTTTTCTTTTTCCTATTTTCAATAACGGGCGGCAAATTGTTTTTCGAACAACGAACTAATATACGTTTACTGAAACTTTATTTAAAAAAAAAAAAGAAATAAATATTTTTCGAATGATTCGAGTAGTATTTCGATTTGATTCGCGTAGTACTTTTTCTCTTTCCTATTTTCAATAACGGGCGGCAAATTGTTTTTCGAACAACGAACAAATTTGGTGATGTTTATTGAAATTTTAAAAGAAATAAATAAATATTCGAATTATTCGAGTGTTTCATTTGATTCACGTAGTATTTTTCCCTTTCCTACTTTCGATAACGGGCGACAAATTCAAATATTTTCGTACTCACGCGTAAACGTATAATTTTGACGTTTCTCGGAATATCAAAATATTAATAATTATATCTCATTTGAATCGCGTAGTAACGTGGATAAATTTAAAATAAAACCAAAAATACGTTAAATTTAAATTCAAAAATAAATACATATCAAATGGCTGAATACAAAAACGAAGGAAAAATGTATTTAACGTCGGAAACAAGAAAGAGAGAAGAAGAATTGTCTTTGAAAATTCGAAAATAGATAAAGATAATAAAAACAAAAGATAAGTTTTAGATTAAAATACTTATTTGTCAAAAGTATTTTAACGTTCGCCAAAGTATCATCATCCAAAGTGCACGGAGGAGGAGGAGGAGGAGGAGGAGGAGGAGGAGAAGGAGGAGAGTCACACGTATTTAATAGAGTTCCTACGAGTTTTACTGCAACCCGTAAATTGTTTCGCGTTAGACATTTACGCGTTTCAAACCGAATGACTAGAAGTAGAAAAAGAAAGAAAGAAAGAAAGAAAGAAAAATGAAAAATGAAGAATAAAAGAAGAGGAGTAGTAGGAGGAATAGAATAAAGAAGGGGGGTTTAGGAGGGGTGTAAGGGGTTAGGGGGAGAAATAAAACGACAAGAACCGACCCACACACGTTTGTAACTAGCCTAAGCTTTGTGTCGCTTTTATATTACTACTAGGCACCATCGGATTTACAACGAACAATTTTCTCTCTTTCTTCATCTATTTATCTATCTATCTTTCTCTTGCTTATTTACTCTCTTTCTATCTTGTTAAATGCAAGTTGGTCAAATTGCTATCGCGTGACGTATGACGTTCACCTCGTGTAGTTTATTATTTTCATAGGTTAGATTGTTATTTCCCTTTTGGTAGGTATGGAAAAATGATCTTTATGATTTAAATGATAAAATTCACGATGAACATTTAGATCTTATTTCAATCATCTTTGAATATTTTTATCTTTTTCCGTTTCTATATATATATATATGTATAAAGATAAAACATAACACGTAACAAGATGAAATTTTGTATAGTATTATCTCGTATGTTTTGTTATATTATTATATTATATATATATATATCGTATATATGTTTCGTGTATATATATTTTTTACCCCAGGGAATTTATATTATACACCCTTTTTATTGTATAGTTCTTTTTTTTTTCTATCGTTGTTCCTAGAATTGTTTTAGGAAATTATTAGAAATGGCAAAAATACCTTTCTATTAATAAATTCTTTATGAAACAACAACAACATTATATTTCTTTTTTGTATGTATAAAATTTAGATTATTTGTAATGATTATTTATTTATAAATTTTATTTAAAAATTACATTTACAGAAAGTAAATTTTATTAAATGTTAAACAAAGTAATACAAATAAATATATAATGAATTGAAGTAAATTTTCGTTAGTAAAGTTTAACGGCTGTTTCATAAAGAATATCAACCTTTTCGGTACTATAAACGCATATAAGCGTCCTACGAAAGCCGTCTGTAATAATACACTATAATTGCATTTTTACAATCAATTTTTTTTTGCCAAAAATAATACATAATAAATTACAATGATAAGTATATATGGACGCATATATGCGCTCATGAATTTTCTTTTAGTCTTTCATTCGGTCACAAAGTAGTTTCAAATTATGAGAATTAAAAGTAATCGGTTAACCCTTTCAGTAGAATGAACGCATATATGCGTCTAAYGTAAACCATTTGTAATGAATTATTTCTTTTTATTATTAATTAATTTTCTGTCAAGAATTAAACATAATTTTTGCCGACGAACATGGTACATTACAATGATAAGTATAATGGACGCATATATGCGCTCATGAATTATCTTT
>NW_015149007.1:874446-893319 GCF_001465965.1 Polistes dominula | reverse complement strand
CACAGCACAGACATTGAAAATCGGCGCCGGCGTGAACGTGTTTAAAATCTAATCCTACATTTAACATGTTTTATTTTTCTTTTTATTTTTATTTGATATTATTTCTAATTGTTTATTTATGATATCAAAAATGATCATTTTTGAAATGATGAGAATATAATATATCTAAACGTGTGAATAAAATTTCAATGTTATTTGATTAAACAAATTGTAATTATTATGTTCAGGTAAATATCGAGTTCGTCGTAAATTTCCATTACCAAGAACGATATGGGACGGTGAAGAAACGTCATATTGTTTCAAGGAAAAATCAAGGAGTATACTGAGAGAATGGTACGCAACCAATCCTTATCCATCGCCACGTGAAAAACGTGAATTGGCTGAGAACACGGGTTTAACGACAACGCAAGTCAGCAATTGGTTTAAAAATCGTAGACAAAGGGACCGGGCAGCTGAACATAGGTGAGTTTTCATTTTAAATAATTCATTCAACATCTAATCATCATCTAATAATGATTCATAATCATCATCATCCCCCTTACCTAACAAGAAAGATATAAATTTCATATATGTGCCCATAATTATGAAAGTAGTCTAACCATAAGTCAAAATAAAACCAAAAAAAAGAAACAATTAAGTTTAGCAGTTATTTTAGGTTATGTTATTTTAATTTTAATTAATTTAATGTCATTGTGTGTCAATACATATATATAATAAACCGTTAGATAGGGTTTCTTTAAGTCAACGAATTACCTTATACCGTCATCTGTTAGAATCTTATCGAACTAATACAGATAATCATGACTCTTTGTTAATTAACAAATAATATTGCAATTATAAATTGAGATATAAACTGTCCTATCTTTCAAGTTGGATGAAACTGCACACAGTGTGCAAAATTTGATTAAAATCGGTCTAGTAGTTTAGGAGTCCATTGCGAACAAACAACGTGACACGTAATTTATATATATTAAGATAAGATAAACTATCCTATCTTTGAAGTTGGATGAAACTGCACACAGTGTGCAAAATTTGATTAAAATCAGTTCAGTAGTTTAAGAGTCCATTGCGAACAAACAACGTGACACTTAATTTATATAATATTATATAAATTATAAAATATTATTAAATCACTTTTTCATAATTCTGATCACATGTATATACCTCTGGGTGTATGTGTATCAGTATAATATAATTTATTGATAAATTTTCATAATTTTGTTATATACACTTAAAAATTCCTATATACATGTAAACATACACATATATATATATNCATATATATATATATATATATATATATATATATAGTTTATGATAAGTAGGAATTCAAGTTAGCAAGAATCATCATCATCTCTCAGCTGTCGCATCGTAAAACGAGGAGGAACCGCGAGAATGCGTAGGAGGTGTTTTACTCTTCTTGTTTAGTTTCGTGTTGTTTCGAAGGTCGTTGCTCTATATCCGATTTTAGAAACGACCGACCAAATTCAAAAGGCCCCCTGTAACACCAAGTCTATAACACGTTGCTTCTTCTTCTTCTTCTTATTTTTATACTTGTTTTTCTTTTTTTTTTTTTAATTCTTACTCTTCCTTCTTCATGTTTCTTGGTTTACTCATATGAAGTCTCCCACGTTGTGTGATATTCCGTTCATATTCATGTTCACGTTCACGATTCACAATTTACTATTTGGTTTCATCATATATATATATATATATATATATATATAATGTATATAATATCATTTCAGTTAGAATTGTTGAAATATTTATTCAAAAGTCATCATCTCACCTTTTTAATGAATGAACTTTAAATTCATCCATCTTCAAAACATCTGTTTGATTAAAAACATTTTTAATAATCCAATGAATAAACGAGAATGATCATTTCAATTAGAATTGGTTGAAATATTTATTCAAAAGTCATCATCTCACATTTTTAATGAATTAACTTGAATAGTGAATCTTTCATCCAGTTTTGATATGAAATACAAAGTTATATTGATTCTTAACCTAAAAATTATTATAATATCATCCCCCATGACCATGAATTTAGTTTGGAAAGAATCATTGATGCGAATGGTGGTTAAAAGGACAGTGCTTTATTCCTCCTTCGTGTATTACGATAAAATAATAATAATAATAATAATAATAATAATAATAATAATAATAAAAAAGAATAAAAATAAGAAGAAGAAGAGTTTGCCAAAGGGAGGAAGTGGGAAGCACCATCATGGTTAAAGTCAGTCGGCACCGGCGCGGTACACACCACCACTGTACCACACCACGTCACGCCACAAGAAACGTATCGAATTTCTTATGGCTTCTGTATATTCCCATGAACGAAAGCAAGCGAATAGAAAAAGAAGAACTGAAAGAGAATGTGTGTTCTGTGTGTGAATGAAATAGATAGAAAAAAATAATGAAAAAAAAAAAGGATAGAGATAGAGTGATGAGAAGAGGGTGAAGAAGAAAAAAAAACAGAAGAAGAGTACTAGTAGTAGTAGTAGTAGTAATAGTAGTCTACTAGTGTCCTGCCAATAACTTTTGGTATTGGTTGGCAGTATCCTGGATACTGCAAAGGGAAAAGGAGGAAAAGGAGGAGGAGGAGGAAGGAGGAGGAAGGACATCATTCCTGGCATATTAATTACAGGAAATCCCACAAAAGTTTCCACCCACAACGTGCCACAACCGTTGGTTACTACCATTACTTGTTGTGTCTTCCTTAAACCACCCCACCTACCCTAAAATATCGACATCCAGACAATGTTTCATCAATTCCCTTCTTTTCTTCCCCCTTCCTATTCCCCTTTTCCATGTCCCCCTTCCCCTCCTCCGCCCGCCCCCCGCCCCCGCCCCACCTTTTTCCTCTCACCAAGTTGCTTTATTCTTCTTATCTTTTATCTTTGTTTTTAATAATAACCTATCTTTTTCTTGTGCAAACCTTTCATCAAACCAATTCATCTTTTCTTTAGGATTTGCTGGTGGATAATAGTGATATGATTAATAATTTGATTTAATTTTATCAGGATGACCTATTAAATACAGTCACTTGGTTAGTTTGGGGGAAGGGAGGGGGAGGATAGGATTGGATAGAATAGGATAGGGGGGCGGGGGTAATGCTTTTTAAGTTCTTTCTTTCAATATGTGTGTGTGTAGTTTATTATTATTATTTCGTTGATAAGCTAGTATGATGTGTAGGTCCCGTAATTTTGTTGTCCCCATGGGACAGGGGCGTCTTGTTGTGGGCGTCAGCAAGCAAATATGAGAATGTTGTTTTATTTATCATCAATGGTAATCTCCCTTGGGGTATCTGTTTTCATTTAATCATTTAGAATTTGTCTTTACTCTAAGTTCATTTCCTCCTTTATGCTTTTGACACCCTCTATATTGTTATCTTTCAAATTGTATCAATTCTTATCTCATAAGTGATGACACAAATTTGATTGACAAGGGTTTTTCTTCCTTTTTTTTTTTTCTTCATTTTTTTCTTTTAACGTGTCGTTCGGTTTGTTTTCATTATGGGGTTACAGATATTATTATCATCGTTGACAGATTATTATTCGTTAAATTAAATGAAACTTAAATGAAGTCATTATTAATAACAAAATATATCAATTTAGTTTCATTTAAAACGTAATCAAATTATTCTACGCAACATGGGGGGGGGCTATTTGATTAATTAAAATTCTATGCCGCAAAGAGTTAAGGGGGGGGGGTTAATTATGGATTACAGGTATTATTATTGATATATTATTATTAATTATTAATTTGATTGTAATAATTAATTTAAAAACTAAAAGTATAACCCTCTTGTCTCATATATATTTGTGATAAGAACACGAATAGTCGTCGTCTAGACTGTAATGGCGCCATGTACGAACGAATCTTCTAATCAGCATCTTTCATATCTCTTTTTACCATTTCAAAAACAAAGTGTTATTCTCTTTCTTTCTATCTATCATTCTCTCTCTCTCACTCTTTCACACTTTCATTTGCTACGTTTTTATTCTGTTATCGGATACTATCAGTCTTATTGTGTCTTGAATTAAGAACTAACGAATGAACGTACGTAAGTACGAAGATGTTTCAAAACGTAGCATTAAAAGACAACGCATAATCTTATTACATACCAATGATTATTATTCCTTTGTCATCATCCATGTAAGTTATTCATTTGGTCGTCTCATCTTCTTAAAGTTTGAAGTTGTTGCATTTTTTGAACACACACACACACAGACAGAGAGAGAGAGAGAGAGAGAGAGAGAGAGAGAGAGAGAGATAGATGGATGGTTTTTTAGTAATAGCTGTCCTATGCACTTTTTCTTACAAAAGGGATGCTGACTTTTTATCTCTTGCAACTTAGAGGAATATAAACATTTTGAGGTTATGCATTATATTCTATTTCTTTGTGTTAGATTCTGTTATTTGATTTCTTTCTTCTTTTTTTTCTTAGTTTTTTTTTTCTTCAGTATCATTACACACGCATACGCATAATACAATATGTTTTCATTTTAGGAATTATACTTTGATTTGATTCATATTTAATTAATAGTTGTTGTGTTGTTTCAAAACACAATTGGAATATATAAATTATAATTGAAATATTATATTATATTTAATATTATTAAGATAATATAACTTGTTGTTTTATTATATGTTAGTAAAAAGAATATTATTAAATAGGAGGCATATTTTAATTTGACTTATATTTAATTAATAGTTGTTGTGTTGTTCTGTGTTGTTTTGTGTTGTTTTGTGTTATGTTGCTAAAACACAATTGGAAGATATAAATTATAATTTAAATATTAAATTAATTTAATATTATTAATTAGTAATTATACTTTAATTTGACTCATATTTAATTAATAGTTGTTGTGTTGTTCTGTGTTGTTTTGTGTTGTGTTGCAAAAACACAATTGGAAGATATACATTATAATTTAAATATTAAATTAATTTAATATGATTAATTAGAAGTTACACTTTAATTTGACTCATATTTAATTAATGGTTGTTGTGTTGTTTTGTGTTGTGTTGTGTTGCTAAAACACAATTGGAAGATATAAATTATAATTTAAATATTAAATTAATTTAATATTATTAATTAGTAATTATACTTTAATTTGATTTATATTTAATTAATAGTTTGTTGTGTTGTTCTGTGTCGTTTTGTGTTGTTTTGTGTAATGTTGCTAAAAAACAGTTGGATATATAAATTATATTTTAAATATTATATTAATTTAATATGATTAATTAAGAATTATACTTTAATTTGACTCATATTTAATTAATGGTTGTTGTGTTGTTTTGTGTTGTTTTGTGTTGCTAAAACACAATTGGATATATAAATTATAATTTAAATATTAAATTAATTTAACCTTCCTTTGCTTACTTACCACCCTTTCTGGAGTAACACGCTTACCACACACGGGTCCAAAGGACCCGGACGATAAAAAACGTTATAAAAAAGAAACTATTGCACAGATTTACTTCAACATTTTTTTGACACCTCTTTAATACCTACTTAAAAAGACTATATAGGTTTTATAGCTTTCAATTAAATTTAAATATGTTTAAAAAATTACCAAAGTTGAGTACAATTGAGAAAAATGACTTAAGTTGCAAAAAAGGTCTGGGTCCTTTAAACTAAGTGTGGTAAGCAAAGGTTATTATTATTATTATTATTATTATTATTATTATTATTATTATTATTATTATTATTATTATTATTATTATTATTATTATTNTTATTATTATTATTATTATTATTATTATTATTATTATTATTATTATTATTATTATTATTATTATTTTAATATAACTTATTTGTTATTATATGTTATTATTATTATTATTATTATTATTATTATTATTATTATTATTATTATTATTATTATTATTATTATTATTTTAATATAACTTATTTGTTATTATATGTTAGTAAAAACAATATTATTAATAATTTAATCATAATTGTGATGAAAATTGTTTCATTCATTGTTCATTGATTTTTTTATTTTTTTTTATTTTTTTTTTTGTATAAAAAAATAGTTGAAAGATAATATATAGATAGATAGATAGATAAAACTATAAAGATATTTCTATCTCGAATATATTCTCTCATGTTGAAATAATGTTCATACTCTTGAAAATGGTTTCGACCCAATTTTCTTTGTCCCAAGTCAAGTCATCGTTTAAACGATCATCCTACCCAAAACACTTTTATTACCTTGGGCTCTTTAAAAATGTTATTCCTTGTGCATTTCCGGGGGCCCCCGATTTTCTGATGATCTCTTTTTCTCTTTGAGCAAAGTCCGAAAGAATCGCGGTCCGTTTCTTTGATTTCACAAGGGTTAAAAACAACATTGTAGAAGAAGACTAAGATAAATAATGTTGAATGAGAGAGAGAAAAGGAAAGAGAGAAGTGAACCTCTTTTCCCTTTTTTTTTTTTCTTCTTTTTTTCCTTTGTAAGAATACCGTCGATGCAATATTTTCCTTCTTTTTCTTCTTCTTTTTTTTTATTTTTTTTTTTTTAATGTCTTACATCTTACTTAAAATAGAAAAGAAAAATAATATTACTAAGTTGAAATAAATATTAATACAAATTTACTTTTTTCATTGTATTTGTATCTTGTATATCTTTGTAGATTTTATTTTGTTTGTTTGTTTGTTTGTTTAAAAATGATTTAGGATTTGGGAAATAGTTTGTGCAATAATTTGTTACCAAAAGTAATAATATAAATTAAACTTTTCATTGTATTTTATCTTGTATACCTTTGTAGATTTTATTGTGCTTGTTTGTTTAGAAATGATTTAGGATTTGTGAAATAATTTGTAAAATAATTTGTTACCAAAAGTAATAAAACAAATTTACTATTTTCATTGTATTGTATCTTGTATACTTTGTAGATTTTATTTTTTGTTTATTTGTTCAGAAATGATTTAGGATTTGTGAAATAATTTGTGCAATAATTTGTTACCAAAAGTAATAATATAAATTAAACTTTTCATTGTATTGTGTCTTGTATATCTTTGTAGATTTTATTTTTTGTTTGTTTGTTCAGAAATGATTTAGGATTTGTGAAATAATTTGTGCAATAATTTGTATCAAAAGTAATAATACAAATTTACTATTTTCATTATATTGTATCTTGTATACTTTGTATATTTTATCTTGTTTGTTTGTTTAGAAATGATTTAGGATTTGTTCAAGTTTGTTTTCACAAACTATCAACAATTATCACAAACTATCACAAATTATTTCTAATTTGTATCAAAAGTAATAATATAAATTAACAACTTTTCATTATATTGTATCATATTTGTGTAATGGGATTTGAATTTATTTAGGGTTTGTGCATTTCTTGTTTAAGAAATGATTCATAGTTCTCAAACAGTTTGAAACATAATTGCATTAAAATAGTAATACAAGTTTACTTTTCATTGCATTATATCATACGTGTAATAAAGCTTAAGTTAAAGTTTGTTTTTTTTTGTTTGTTTGTGTATAAATAATTTAGGATTTGTCAAAAAGTTTGAATAATAATATATTTCAAGTTGGATCAAACTGCACACAGTGTGCAAAACTTGATTAAAATCGGTTCAGTAGTTTAGGAATCCATTGCGGACAAACAACGTGACACGTAATTTATATATATATATATTAAGATTTATTAATATTTATATATTATCGTTCATTTATATTTTTATTATTAGGTCGAGTCATAAGTAATTTCCAATGCGTTTATGTAGAATCTATTTTTCGTATTTACTTATTATAAGTCACCGAAACAAACGGATTTTCAATGTCACTAAATAGATGAGAATTCGACTAGTCAAAATGATTGGTCTGATATATCTAGTGTTAATACAATTTCTTTTTCTAGAAATGATTCAGAAGAATAAAAAACTAATTCTATCCAAAATAACAATCCAAGTAAAAACATAAATATTATTTATAATTCATTGAAATGAGTAAGAGAAATAAACTTAGACACAATAATAGTATATAAAATGATGATTGCAATGCTAAGTAATACATTATATATATATATATGTGTGTGCTTGCGTGTATAAAGGAAACACACATTAAACGATTTAACTATCTTGCGTCTTGGTTGGAATCGATTTCTTGGCAGGATGATGAGCCATCGTCATCATCGTCGTCGTAGTCGTCGTAGTCGTCGTAGTCGTCCTACGTGGTGGTCGTAGGCAGTCCAGTAATGGCTTCGCAACGTTGTTCTCAGTGTCAACAAAAGTTTGCTAATGTACCCGTCCTACATAGAAAGACCTCTCCCTTACCCTCACCCTCCTCACCCTTATCCTCACCCTTATTCTCTTCACTCTCACCAACGCCCTCTCTCAGTGTCTCTTCCTTTTTTTCTATCTTTCTTTCTTTTAACCCTCTTTTACCCCATCAACTACTTCACCCTCATTTTCGTTTCATCCCCTTGTCTTCCATGTCATTCGACTACGCAAACTGATCGAAAGGATTGCACTAAAGAGAACCACATCCATTTATTTTTTTTTTCTTCTTCTTCTTCTTTTTCTTATTCTTATTCTATTCTACTTTTTTTTTTTTTTTTGATCATTTTTCGTTATTTTGGTATTTGATTTATGTAAAATATTATTTAAAAAATGTTCACACACGCATTTTATTTGATTTCTTATTTTATTTTATTTTATTTTTTTTTTGATAATAAGATTTGTTTTTGTATTATTACTATTATATCATTTAGATAATATTTATATTATATATAAGTTTATATAAAAATTATATAAATAAAAATAAAAATAAAATTTATAAATATAATTTATTTATATAAATTTATTTATTATTCGTTACTTGTAACACATTAGACAAAATATTAGATCGAGTCATAAGTAACTTCCGATACGGCTATGTAGAATCTATTTTTCGTATTTACCTATTATAAGTCACCGAAACAAACGGATTTTCAATATCACTGTATAGATGAGGATTCAGTTTAGTCTTCTGTTAACTTTTTTATACAGTCAATGTTAACACTTAACCGTTTTTCTTAACCACTGAAATGGATAGTAAAGATCACACGTGTTAGAAGTGAAATCTTCAATAAAACTAAGTTTCGAGAGAATGAGACAAATACAAAATAAAAATATCTGCTGTAGGATAATTGTATTCTCTTCTTATTTAGTATAGCGACCGTTTCATCGCCTTCCACCGCTCCGTTACATAGCCGCCTATCGCTCCGTTACATAGCCGCCTACCACTCCGTTACATTGTTTCAAATCACACCCATTCTAAAGAAGATTTCACTTCCAAAAGTGCATATTCGACATGTAATGCTTTAGGAATTGAAACAAGGCAATAGCACTAAAGTGGCAACTGAAAAAATATACAGCTTATACAGTGCAGGACTGGATAACTGATAGCGCAGTCAGAAATTGGTTTGTAAAATTCCGTTCTGAAGATACGATCTTTAAAGATGAACCCGAGTGCAGGACGTATTTCCAACTTTGATGAACCTTTTAAAGATAATATTGAGAGCAAAATCCAATAGATACGTTCAACAATTGCAAAGAGTTCCAAAAAAAAAAAACTCCATGAAAGGTGTCTTGCACTTATCAGTCGCAGAAACGTCATTCTTTGTCTCATAAAAAAACGGAAGTTATTTATGACTCGACCAAATATTACACCTAAAATATACATCTATAATTATTTCTAACCTATAAATTATATATCATTAAATTTAATAATAATTACCGTCAATATTATTTACATTTAATTTACGTAGAAAAACATCTGCACACTGAGATAAACAAAAGAAAGATTAAAATATAAAGATGGAAAAAGTACGACGAATGAAGAAGAAAAAGTAGAGGGAAAAATAAATGAAGTGGGCGCGGAAAAATCGGCAGAGGGGTGGGGAGGGGTTAGTGAATTGAGGTTTGATGGGGAGAGGTTAAATCGAAGCTTTCACGAATGAAAAGGGGGGTAGTAGGGGGTTGGGGGTTGGGGGAAAGAGAAAACGATAGAGATAGCACTTCCCGGATGTAGAAAAGGGACAGCAGCTGTGAGTTAGGGCTGAAGAGGTTATAAAAGTGTGTGTGAGTGAGTGAGTGAGTGAGGTTCTATTCAGAAGAAGAGGGCGGGGAGAGTTAGAGAGAGGGAGAGGGGGGAAGAAAAAAGAGAGAGATAGAAATATATATATATATATATATAATAGTTAGTCGGGTCCTTTCCAAGGGTTGTTGGAGGACGTGGGTGGCTGCACCAATATTGACTCTTCCTGAAAACCTAGGGAGTTTTTGAGACCCTAACACACACACAAGAAGAAGGGTGATGAAAACGTGTAAGCGAGTGAGTAAGTGAGTTTAGTGAGTGAGTGAGTGAGTTAGGTTAGGTTAGGTTGGATAGAGATAGAAAGTTGTTGGTTGAAGTTCTTGCGTGTTTTACCTAGCCGCCATTCGTACGAACAAACCCCCTTTGCTACTACCGAAATGGCGCCTACTTTTACCACATTCTTTTTTCTTTTTCTTTTCTTTTTTTTTTCTAACGCGAGAAGAGAATATTTTCTTAGGATGATTTCTTTTCTTTTTAGTTTGAATTCTGTTATTAATATTATTATTTTTCTATTATTTCTTTTTTTTTAATGCTTGTTTCGATTATTTCTGTTTTAGGTTAAATGTTATATAATTGAGTCAAGTTAAGTATAGATTGTTTTATTAAATGATTTGAAATTGAATGATATTTAATTAGATTTATATTTGTTTATTTTTTTTTTTTTTTTAAAGTACATTCAATTGAATGATTATTTAAATATATTTCAGTTGTTGCATTTTATTATTATTATTATTATAATATGGGTTGATAATCATTGAATAAAATTACTTATGTGCGGAATCATTGATTTTTTTTTAGATCTAAATCAAATAATATTTGTATCATCATACATTTAATAAATATTATTTAAAAACAAATAAAATAAATAATTTAATGAATTAATAAATTAAATAGGTTATGATTCATCTTAATTTGCACAAACAACAATTGAAATAATATAAAATAATAATTATTAAACAAAATGGCTGGGAAATCATTTGATTTAAATCTATAACAGATAATATTTGCAATTAACATTTAATTAAATATTATTATTATTAAAAAAAAAATACAAAAAATGGAAAAGTTGATGATTCATTCAAACTTGCTTTAACATTTCGCGGAAAGTTGAACACTAGAAGTTAGATAATTAGATAAATAGATAGATAGATAAATAGATGGAGGTTAGAAGTAAATCATGACGAGAAGGTGAGATGGTTGATGGTGGTGGTAGTGGTGGTGGTGGTGTGCAATCTGTTCTTTCAACCAGAGCAACCATCAGAGAGTTCTGCTTCTTTCGGCTTTGATGGAAAGTCGATCGGTGATATATCGTAGCTCCTCGATACATCGACTTTGATGGAAATCGATCTCGTGATCGTCGACGTCGTGTATCGAAGGAAAAGGATTCGCGGTGGCAACAACCCACGCTACCGGTTGCGGCCATCCGGACACAACCGGCCAACCGTTCTTTTCCAACTACTATAACAGGATTTCTTTTCTTTTCTTTTCTTTATTTTTGTCTTCCTTTTTTTCCTTAATTTTTTTTTTATCCCCTATTTTTAACAACAACAAACTCACACTCACCTTATTTGGTCATAAACGTGTAATAAACCAAAATTTAAACATCATTCATAAAATGAATATTTATTTATTATATATTTCAATTTATTGTTTAAATAATTACTATTTTATTTCCATCATTATTCTACAATCATTAAATTGTTTATAATATTTATCAATACTTTTTTCTAATTAAGTTTGTATTTAACGTTAGATTTACTGATGTTCTAGTCCGCCATCTTTTTTTTTTTTTAAACTTATAAATATTGTTCGATTAATAAAAGTGGAATTTGAAAGTGGAGAAATTTATGAACAAAACATCGACATATATTTTACAAAAATAATATTTGAGGTTATGTATTTTGTATGTGTAACAAAAACAAGAAAACATTGAAATGAGTAGTCAAATTGGATTCAGTAGTAAATCTAATGTTAATGTTGAATAAAAGAAGAGAAAACATTAAAATGAGTCAAAATAGGTTAAGTCAATAAATCAAGTGTTATTGTTGAATAATAATAATTATAATTATTATAATTAATATAATGCAAACTTAATAACGTTTAAAATTTATTGAAGTACTCGAATGAGCTAATAGTGTTTGCCGAATAAGGTTGACTCGTCCAGGTCAAGTAAAGAAAGAGAAAGAAAGAGAGAAAGAGTAAGATTCGTATGTACATATCGTTCTCGTGCCACTGACGGTCCCCAAAATAGCTACGAACACAGTGTCCCGTGAAACAGGAACGACGGGCAACGGCAGCAAGCAAGCAAGCAAGCAAGCAGCAGCTTCAGCAGCGTCTGGTTTACGGTTACAGCACCACATGCACGGTGTGTCTGAGTAGCAACGCGTTCTGCGTGTCTGAAACCAGAGAACCCTATCTTGTCAACGTGTCTCTCGCGAACAGCAACCAAGCCGATGACATCCACAAACCCATTTTGCGAACACACGAGATAGTAACAACAACCACCCCAATATCCCACATTAAACACACCAACACCCCGTTTGCTAACTGGGGATTGTGTATTGGTTCCATTTGATTCTTTGAAATGATTTACAATACTTTAAATTGATTTCATTTGGATCATTAAAGAATTTTGTTTGAACAACAGATACACACACCCAACACCTAACACCCTCTTTGCTAACTTGGGATTGTGTGTTGGTTTCATTTTGATTATTTGAAATGATTTACAATACTTTAAATTGATTTCATTTGGATCATTAAAGAATTTTGTTTGAACAACAGACAACCCAGGCCAGCTTATTTGTAGAAAAGAAATGTTTTTGTAATATTTTGATCATTTGATTATTAAAAATAATGAAGATTATAGTTAAATAACGTTTTGACCTTAACTGTTAGATCAATCATAATCTTAATACCTGGCATCGTTTTGTCCCAGTTATGTCAGAATAGTCTTTGGGTCGACGTCCAAAGACCATCTCAAACTGACAGAAGATACTAGACCAAAATAACCAACGTGTCGTGTTCCCCTCATCCCTTCTTAAGTAATTTTGGGTATACTCAAAACCGATGACATCATATATATATATGTTGTACTCTGAAGAATCAGTATAATGGTTAACCTAAATATACTAATACATGTTTTAACAATTATTTCATTCTTATTGATACATTTTAACTTCTTAAAGCTAGTGTGGACGCTTATAAGCGCTCATTCCTCGCTATATTTCAAATATTTATACTAACAGTAGTTAGCTACACAATTCAAACATACAAATATTATTGTTTAAATGTAATTCAAAATTCAGATTATTTTATTAATATTCAAATATAAATTCCACACAAATTCATCTTAACTCATTAGGGCTAATGTAGGCGCTTATAAGCGCTCATTCCTCGCTATATTTCAAATATTTATACTAACAATTAGGTACACCATATTAACACACAAATAATATCGTTTTAATGTTAATTAAAAATTCACAGATAATTCTTATTATTATTCAAGTATTAAATTCCACGAAAATTCATCCACCCTAACCTAAAAATTTACATTTATTTAATGCATTTCAAAATCTGCTATTAATCAAAATGTTTCAATACCAAAATCAATTGATTGATAATTACAAACTGTGTTTCCATCATACATTATCTAGTAACAATTATCTTCCCATAAATATTATCTCTATCATTGTGTATGTATATGTGTATGTATGTGTGCATTACACGTATTACACATTTATTATTTCAATAAGAAATGTACGTAACTTGGAACGGTGGTACGTTTTAACAAACAGATTTTTACATCCAACGGCACAACCCCAAAAAAGAGAAAAGGGTCGGTTCCCCCCCCCCTTTCCCTCCCCCTTCTCCAGTATACACAAAAGTGGAACAAGAATAAAAAAAAAAAAAAAAAAAAGAACAGAAAGAGAGAAAAAGAGGAATGAAAAAAAAGATTACAGTACACACGTCGGGACGAAGTGAATGTGCATTTGCGAGTAGTAGACGCGTGGTCCAGGGTTCTCTTCCGGTTGGAGAGAAAGAGATGAAGAAAGAATCTCGTTTGAGGGGGGGGGGAGGTTTATAAGGGAAGGGGAGCAATCCCCTTTTTCGTCGAAAAAGGGAGGACGACGACGACGACGAAAACGACGGGCTTGGGACCGGCCATGTTGGGTTGCCTCGGCCATTTTTCGGACTTGAGAGAACAAAAAAGGCGAATAGGGTTTACTCTCTCTCTCTCTCTCTTTTTTTTCTCTTTTTTTTTTCTTCCCCTCTCTCTTCCCTAACGTGGAAAGCCGCTTTAAAGAAGACCACGTCAAATCTGACAGGCCACCACCACCACCACCACTGGCACACGAGGGAGAAAGACGAGAGGGGTTGGGTGGGGAATTAGGAGAAGAAGGAGGCACATATGCGCACGTTAAGGGACCAAAAAGGGCCCGCCTCGTGCTGAAGGAGAGTCCTCGTCTTGAAAAAGAACAATCCTCCTCTTACTCCTTACTCTTACTCTCTTTTTCTATCCTTCATTTTCATCTTCATCATCTTCATCTTCTTCATCTTCATGTTCTTCTTGTTCTTCTTCTCCCTTCAACCGGCGTTGGTTATGTACCTCGTCCCTTTTTTTTTTTTTTCTTTTTAAAAGGGAATATAAGGGGACAGAGGGGGCATTCATTCATGCACGCATTCCCAGAATTCACGTACCGTTCTTCTTTCCTATGAACATTAGATGATCGTGTCCCCCTTTGTATGGTTAGTCCCATCTAACCCCCTCTCCCCACTTCTACTTTTCTAACCCCCCTCTGCTATACGTGCTGCATAGATGCACGAGTTTGAATTTGTTCGATCAATGTTATACTTTGTTTTCTATTTTAGTTAATTTATTATTTGAATTTTTGTTTATTATGTTCGTTTATATATCGTTGACGATGAAGGGTTATTGAGTAATTTGTTTTGTTTTGTTTTGTTTTATTTCATATATACCATAAGCAGAATGATTATGATTATTATTGTAATTGCATAAGAACGTGTGTTGAAGGTCTTGATAAAGTCCCTAAAACAATTACTAAAATAGTTACTAAAACAGTGAAACTAAAATTGAAATAGCAATTTTGGGACTATCATTTGTAGGTTATATATTTGAACATTTAGTATAACAATTTAATTACTTACTTATTATTTAAAGAAAATCATTTGGATTATCAATAAAAAGAATAACCAACCAACCCATATAATATGAGTTTTCAAATAATTGCATAAGAATATGTAGATGGTTTAGATGAAGTTCCTAAAACAGTACTTAAAACAACTCCAAAACAGTGAAACTAAAATTGAAATAGCAATTTTGAGACTATCATTTGTAGGTTATGTATTTGGACATTTAGTATAATAATTTAATTAGTTACTTATTAGTATTGTAATTATTCAAAATAAATGATCATAATGGATCATTAATGGATCATGTAACATTCGTTCTCAAATAATTGCATAACAAAGTGTAAAAGATCTTGATAAAGTTTCTAAAACAGTTAAACTAATTGAAATAACAATTCTGAAGACTATCACACGTCGCACAGTTGTTAACACATTTGAACATTTAATATAACAATTTAATTAGCTACTTATTATTATTGAATTTATTTAAAGAAAATCATTTGGATCTGTGATCATGATGGATGATGATCACCAACCAACCCATATAATAAATGAGTTCTTAAAATTGTAAAAGGTTAGGTATTAATACGTTAGGTATTAATTTGTTTTCTGATTTAACGCAACACCCTTGAACGTTACGTTACGTTACGTACGTATCATTTCTTCGTAACTGTCCAAGTTTTAAGAAGCTTTAGACGATGAGGAAACGTATGTCATAGTGAAGAGGAAATTGCATGTCGCCCAGAAGAAGAGTGTGTAGTTTTAGTATGTTGAAGACGGTTAGAGCAATATTCCTTGAAACTGTCTTCTCTCTACCAAGAAAATGTTTGGTCGAGTCCTCACGTCTCGTCTCGTCTCATCTCATCTCAGGGGTTTTGCACAATAGTAGTGCCAGATGACTTAATCGTTTGAATATTGAGGCTAACTTAACGAAAACGAAACGGCTGTTACTTCAAGCTCTAGTAGTAGTAGACTCTACTCTAATAATTTCATGATTTTTCTAATTTAAATAGTATCATCTGATTCGTGTTCGCATTTTACATCTAGGACAGCAGACACCAGACATACACAGACAAACACACATATATATATATATATATATATATATATATATATATATATATATATACATTCATTTCTCTTAATTTATTTAACCCTTTTATAACATCCAATAAAATGTAATAACGTGTCTAGAATATTTTCGTTAAACCTTTATGAAATTACTTTGGAACGCATATATGCGCTCATCAATAATTATTCCTACTTCCTTTTAGCTTTGAGATATTTTTTGGTATTCAATAAATATAGTAGAAATTATCGATATTTTTGTTAAACTTATTTGAAATTACTTTTGGACGCATATATGCGCTCGTATATATTTATTCCTAATTCCTTTATCTTTGAGATATTTTTTCTGAATTTTTTTTCTTTCACTCAATGGACATAGTAGAAATTATCAATAATAATAGTATTCCATTTCGATTGATAGATTTTTGTCTAAAAAAAAATAATTTCCAACAAATTGTTATCGTTTATTTTCAGTACATTCGTTAACATAATAAAATTAATGATTAAATGATACAGTTGATTTACATAAAGATATAAAAGTTGTGTTGGTAAATGAAATATATATAAAACGTGTGTTTGGTGAACCATTGTCAGTGGTTTTATGGTGTACAACATTTTACCTTATTTCTCGGATAGGAATACAAGAAGGATGTAGGGGGGGAATGTAAACGACGTCTGGCACGAAAACTCGTATTCCCTGGCACGTTATATCTCTGTTTCTCTTTTTCTCATCTTCTTCTTCTTATTCTTATTCTTCTTTTTCTTCTCACAGTCGTGTCTGCACTCTTTGGCATACGCGCATACCTAAGTGCAATTCCTGTTGAATAACGTCAAATCAGTCAGATATAAACGCCATGGCGCGCCATTCATTTTACTCTTGCCGCCGGTTGGGTTCTTCGAATAATACTTGAACGTTTATTATTGCTGCCAAATATCAACGGGTCGCTAACTTTTCTTAATTGTTTTATATTATATTAATATATATATATATATATCACATTTATGAGAATTATATGTATATTTGCAATACTAATTTTTAATTACAATACTAATTAATCTAAATAGTTATACATTTATCTATTAATAATTCATTGGATTAGATGAGTTAGTAAAATAAATGTAATTTATAATTAAAATTAAAATTATTTATTAATTATTTATATGAATAAATACTAAATATATTTAATAATATATTATATGCATTATAAATATAATCAATATAAAAAAATATGATATATATCACAGTGAATATAACCTAAAAGATTAAAATTATATATTTATTATTATGTAAATATAATTTAAATGCATTTAATATATTAATGCATTGTAGATATAATTAATATGAAAATATAATATAAAATATATAATATATTACACTAAACATAACCTAAAAAATTAAATATATAATATATAATAATTTAATTTATATTAAGAATAAAATTTAATAATATATTAATTATAAAATAAACCAAATATATAATATAATATAAAAAATATAATATATATGTCACATTTAATATAACCTAAAAAATATAATATATGTCACACTAAATATAACCTAAAAAATTAAATATATAATATATAATAATTTAATTTATATTAATAATAAAATTTAATAATGTATTAATTATAATAATAAATATAATATATGTCGCACTAAATATAACCTAAAAAATATAATATATGTCACACTAAATATAACCTAAAAAAATATAATATATACTTTAATAATATTTAATTTATATTAATAATAAAATTTAATAATATATTAATTATAATAATAAATATAGTATATGTCGCACTAAATATAACCTAAAAAATGTAATATATTTCAAACTATAAATATAACCTAAAAAATTAAATATTATTATGTAACATTGGTACTTAGTATTTTTGTTTTGTTTTTGTTTTTATAGAAATAATATAAAAACGAAAACTCTATAAAATAGAATAATAGATAAGAAAGTTTAAAGATATTTAACGAAGCATGGTGTGTGTGTGTGTGTATATATGGAGTAGATATCTATCCTTGGGAAAGGACTACCGAGTGGCAGGTTCACTATAATCCGGATTAAAGAATTCTAAAACACCAAAAGCATTTTAACCTTACCTCTCTCCCCACAACCCCCCACCCCACCCCCTAAGTCTCTTCCTCTCCCCTCTCTCTCTCTCTCTTTCTTTCTTTGTATCTTTTTCTTGATACTTCACAACGTGTTGTTGTTTGATCAAGAAGAATCTAACGTTATGAAAAGTAGCTTTTGATATTTCTGTCAAAATTTGGGAATGGAAATGTGGTAGGAGTGAAAAAAGAAGAAAAAAGAAAAAAGAAAAAAGGAGGAAAGAAAAGAAGTTGATGAGAAGATTCAGTGATTCGTAAGATAAATAATATGATTTAACAGGATTATTCACAGGTAGCTATCGTTTACTTACAACGGTATCCTTCAACGACTCTTATATTCATTCCTTGTTTCTTTTTTCTTTTTTTTTTTTTATCTCCAGGTGTGGTGTGATTATAAATTATGTTCCATGTATTTATCGAAGTATGAAACCC
>NW_015149007.1:844750-855410 GCF_001465965.1 Polistes dominula | reverse complement strand
TTTGAGATAGTTATTACACTTGTTATTTTACTGTATTTTATATACTGTAATTATCCCTTCAATTCTTCATAGTTAATATGAAAGATTTTATAATGGATCTTCTAAAAAGAAAATTGATACAAAAACTAAGATAAACAAAAAAAAAAGATAATATGTTAAATGATAATTTGAGATATTTATTACACCTACTTTTCTTTTTCTTTCTCTCTCTCTCTCTTTCTGTTTTATACTAAAATTACCCCGCCCCCCCTTTAATTATTCCACATTTATTATGAACATATTGTATAATAAATTTTCTAAAAAAAAAAAAAAAGAGGAAAATTCAAATGGAAACACTAAGATAACAAAAGATAGGTTTTAAATGATAAAATTGAGACAATTATTACACTTAATATTTCATTCTCTGTCTTCTTTATCTTTTATATTGAAACTACTCTCCTTCCATATTTGTTTCATATTTTCCATACAAATGTATATTTCACACACATGTTATGGGATATATTGCACAATTGTTAAAATGAATTGAAAATTGATAAAACATTGAGATAACAAAAGATATATTTTAAATGATAATTTTGAGACAGTTATTACACTTAGTATTACATTCTCTTTCTTTATCTTTTGACAATATCCATTTGGATTCTCTTTTCGTGACCGTCAGCCAGGCGGAATAAGAGCAGTCGACGCATGCTCATCGGCCTGTTATAATTTTGGTTCTATTAACCTTCGTAGCGGGACCATAAGCCCTTAAGGGATTTCTAGAGATCGTAAAGTTAAGCCTCTGGACCCCACGGAGGGTAGCACAGATTCCCTCGTGCGTGTTTTGCCCCCTTCTTCCCCTTCTTCCCCCCACCCATCCCCCTTCCCCTTCTCTCTATCTAGCTAGCACATACTCACATATATACAGTAAACTGTAAAATACAGAAGAATGAGTGAATGAGCGAGTGTATTTCCTATATATATATTTCGTCTATTTTATTTTGTTGTTGTTGTTGTTGTTCTTTTCACGTGCACCACCACCATGTTAAAAAATGAAAGAAATAGAAGTAGGGGTATAGTTATCCTGAAGTGGTATATGCTTGTGAAGATGAAAAAAAAAAAAAAAAGAAAAGAAGAAAAGAAAGAGGAAGGAAGGTTTCACTGGTTTGTTCTGCCTCATCATACGGTCTTCTCTGAAAAAGAAGAAGAAGAAGAAGGAAGGAAGGGTCTAAATTTGAAGGGTATATTCCGTCAAGTAGCATCTTGACGCTTCTTGGTCCTGACAATGGCTACTTGTTAGCAAAGTGCACCAAACAGAAGATATAGAAAAGCTGAATTCTTTCCGTTCAACTTCTCACCTTTTGCTTTTCAACGATTACGTGTGTGCTCCCTTTATATAATAGAGATAGAAGAAGAAAAAAAAAAATCAAATAGAAATCTTTCACGTGCCTTCTCAACATGGTACAACGCCTTTAACTTCTTCTTAGTATTATATTTGATGGTTTTCTTTTTTCTTTTTTCTTTTTCTTTTTCTTTCTGGTTATTTTGTGGTAAATTTAGATCACATTTTGAAAATGTATTATTCAAGTAATAGCTTTAATTGTATATTTAAGAAAAAAAGTAATATAATTGAAAATAGATTATTACTTTTAAGGTAAGGTTTTATGATTGTTCAAAGGTTTTTGAAAGATTATGAAAATTGATGTCAACTATTTAATCATAATAATAATAATAATAATAATAGAAAAATTGCAGTATCCTGTCTTCTTGGTTTGTCTCGTTGTTAACAAGAATAAATGTTTTGAGGTTAAAATGAAAATGATGATACCCAATTATTCGTTCGGAGTAACAATTTACTTGACTATTTGATCATAGATTCATCGAATAATGATTCATATGATAGATGTTAAAAAACTTGATTCGTTATCAAGGTAAATTACAGTTTACAGGTATTGGACAGTGGATCATAGGGAATATAACACACCTTGAGATTTAAGTTAGGCGAGGACAGGAGAAGAAGAAGAAGAAGAAGAAGAAGAAGAGGAAGATGGAGGAGTGAGTAAAGAAAAGGATAGAAAATGAGGTGGTGAAGAAGAAGAAGAAGAAGAGAGGAGTGGTGAGGAGAGTAGTGGGGGATGTATGATTTCGAAGGGGGAAATATTTATGGGCAGTCCAGCTAAAATTAATTTATGCAGCCGCATAGGCTGCCACGTAATTTATTCGCGGTGCTTGCGACGATCAGTCACTCTCTTCCACTGGCTTTTGTGTGTAAGGAAATCCCTGGGCCATTAGAAACGAGCACGAAGGGCCGGCCCGCCCTCTCTCCCTATCGTCCTTCCAACATAGAACGTAAAAGTACATGGCCATTGCATACATTGCATGCATTGCATACAATGCAAATATACAATTCTGTAAATTTTTGTATAATACTTGACCAATAAAATGTAACGAATAATGTGATAGGTGTATATAAAACAAGAAATAAGAATATGTTTTTTAAAAGTCAAAAAAGGGAAAATTACCAGAAAAAGAAAAAAAGTTAAGGAAAGATTTAAGAAATCTCTAAGGTTTAATCTCTAGAAGCCACATTATGATTTGTGGAAGGTTAGATCCTGGATCATCTCCTCTCCCTCCTGTGTGTCCGTTCAGTGGAAGAAGCACCCACGCTTTCCAGGAAGAAGAAGAAGAAGCAACACACACCGTTCCTCGACTTGGTACACCAGGTCGTGAAGAGAACAAAGTTTAGTATTAAAATGGTTCTGAAGATGGAGAAAGAAAGGAACGTAAAAAAAAGAAAGGTGAACGGGAAAGGGGGGAGACCTGTTTGCGGGTGGGAGGGTGGTCTCAACGAGATCAACCGACCTGATTAGATCGAGGGTGTAATGGACGGACTAATTTGTGAATTTTAAATTCCGTCTCCGACGTCTTTTGCCGCTAGGCTCGTCTCTTTCTTGTTTTTTTTTTTGTTTGTTTTGTTTTTTAGGTAACTGCTGCTAACTGCTAACTGCTAACTGCTGTTGTTGCTATTACAGGTTCTTCTTCATCTTTTGGATTTTCATTTTTATTAAAAAAATACTATAATTTGTATACCCAGAAATAATACACATTAACGTGATCTAAAATGATAATAAACAATCAAAATTAAAACAAATTGAATCGTTAAAATGTTTGAACATGTTTTCTTTTTTTTTTACTCAAATGTTAACTGAAATACACCAAGAAGAAGAAGAAGAAGAAGAAGAAGAAGAAGAAGAAGAAATAAAAATGAAAAAAAGGGATAGGAAGGAAGGAAAGCAAGACGTCTACGTAGTGGCAGATTAGAGGCGGCTTTCGGCGTATACCAGAGCGGGTCCCATTGTCGAGGGGCATAATACGGTTATGATTTAGTTTGGGACGTGAGGATAAGAGCTTGAAGGAAGAAGAAAACGTTGTCGAATAGAAAGAGAGAAAAAGAAAGAGAAACTGAAAGTAAAAGAGAGAGAGAGAGAAATAGAGGTGGGGAGGGGGGATCTGTCGGTCAGAAGAGAAGGGAGGGAAAGGAGGGCATCTCACAGTGTCGGGTTACATCTCATCCAGGGCCCCGCCTGGAACATCCACACGTTCTCCTATCCAGGGACCCACACGCGGTCGGGATCCCTTTAAGCATACGTATGAGTGCTGCATAAACGCACTCAACTACGATCACGCGTGTCCCTTCTACGTAGCAGCCCTTAACCCTCCCTCCTAACCTATCCCTTCTCTTTAACATCTCTTCATACGTGCCTTCTTTCTCGCTCTCTTTGAAACTTTTGTGCACGTGGTGGTTGGTAGGTAAGTTGTTCGGTAGGTAGGTTAGTTGAGTTCAATTCTGAAGTTTGGATTTTTTACTTTAATACGAGTGTTCTTCTATCTTTATTTTTTAACCCATCATCATCTTCATCATCATTTTGTTGTCAATGTTTTTTTTTATCTTTGTCTATCCTACAACCCACCCCCACTTTCCTATTGTACTGTGAACAATTATTCATTTCATTGTATTTGCATTGTATTTCATTGTTCTCTGATTTTGTTTTACACATTTAGGATTGTTAATTCTTCTCGTGTTTGTTGTCGCGTTTGATAATAACACGTTGAACATCTTGAAAAAGGAAAAAAAAAAGAAATATAAAAGATAAAATTAATTTACAAAGAGACAAAGTGTGGTTTCTCTACTGTGTCGGCATGAAAGTATAAAGATATCTGTCACCTTGTTATTTGTTTTCTTTTTTTGTTTCCTTTTTATTCTTCTTCTTCTTCTTCTTCTTGTTCTTTTTGTTCTTATTTTCCTCAGACTTTGTACATTCTTCCTCAGCTCGGTGCACCGCGTAGAATGTTCCGCGAACTCGCGAATTATGAATATGATTATCTCGGACGGGTTCTTGACGAGAAGCCAGACCTGTCCGAAAGGTGTCACCTTACACATCCCTCCGAGGTAACGTCTCCGCTGCCGCCACTGCTCTGCCACCCTTTCTTTTCTTTATATATATATATTGTTTCCATTTTTTTTTTAAACCCATGTCCTCTTCCTACTAGCGTTAATACATCTTTTTGGAGTTGTTAGTACTTTTCTTATCAAATAATGGGTCTAATAATTAGACCCATAATTGAACATCAGCAGCACTTGGGCAAGTTTATAATGTATCTGAAATTGTTCAATAAATTATATTAATTTATATTTTAAATCAATAATATTAACATGAAATCCTTCCATTATGTTGAAAACCGTACAATTATATCTAAAAAGAAAAAAGAACCATATTGGAATGTTATCAGTGAATTATTCGAATTTGTTTTTTTTTTTTTAAACGCATTCTAATATATAAAAGGACATAGGAAAAAAACATTCTTTCCGATAATTAATTCATTTTTGTCATTTTATCAGTACCATATAATCTCTCAAGCAACATGAAATAAAAAAAAAAAAAAAAAACAAAAAGAGCGTCGTGGTGGGTAAGGTCGGTAGATCTTCGAATGTGTGTCTGGATCACGGTGAACCCATGGAAAGGGATTGTGGGGGATGGTGTGTAGAAGATGCAGATGCAGTGGGGCCGTCAGCCCTTTTCCGCAGGGTCCTGCAATAAATTAACAGGGCAACTAGGGGGGCAGGGCTGGCTCGCTTGCTCGCTCGCTCGCTCGCTCACTCGCTCGCGAGCTTCCGATAAGGATCGAACGAGCGTCGGAGAAGTGCTAAGTAACTACCGATCAAATCGGTAGATAAAACCCTTCGGAGTTCTCTCTCAGCCCTTTTTTCTTTCTTCTTCTTCTTCTCTTTCTTTTTCTCTTTCTTTCTCGCACACGCGCCATACTATAATACACCATACAACAACAACAACACAACACCATCGGTGGTGTATATGATCCTAACTATGATAATGATGATTTTCGTTTATACTATAGGGTGTTATAAGGGACAATGAACGGCGAGAACTAGTAAGAGAACCGTTAGTTCGGGCTCCTTGACATTTATGAATCGAATTCCTACAGTCACCAGGAGAGAAAGAGAGAAAGAGACCCTTTATATACCGATTGATACAGGAGATAAGAACGAGAACCCTTCGTGCGTAACACTTGAGAACACCCTCCCCAATAGCCTACTTGATGTTCCCTGATCGTTCAACTTTGAGTTACTCTTTTACTGCAGTTTCTTTTTTCATCAACAACGGAACAATAACATCCTATTGAAAAAGGATGCAAGAGGTCTCCACATCACACATATGACCTTTTAATAAAATAATATTTAATCAATTTTATGGTTATAATTTTATAAAATATATATATATACATCAGAATATATGTGACATATGATTATTATTCGATGTAAAGTATATTACAAAGATTGTAATCATGAATTAAATATAAAATAACATTTGTATTTCAATGTATTAGAATTGATCCGTCTAAAGGATTATCATAAGTCTATCAAAACGTCATCCCTTATCGGATAATTTCTTGTAAAACGGCATTAAGTCTGCGTCAACGACAATCGAATAGGAAACTCACCCCTAACGTTAAGGGTAGTACCCTCGCGTGGCCGCCCTTCAAACCACGACACAATGACGTGTCTCATTGGACGGCGTCTCGACCAATCGTGTTAACGAAATTCCTTGGTGTCTATTGGCGTTAGGGGAGGGAACTTAAAATGTGAGAAAATAAACCTTCGACATATGTTTCGTGGATTATGTTATATACCCTAGTCGATTTATATTTATTTCCAATATGTTAATTCRATTGACGTTTCAAATTATTTATTAAAGAAAATATAATATATTATAAAATTCTAACCTAATTTTATTGTATCGATACTATACAAAATAGTTTATTGTATCGTTTATTAAATTGTTTATGGTATTGTTCGATTGATGTTTTAAATTATTTTTCATATTTTATTGAAGAAAATATAATATATTATAAAATCCTAACCTAACTTTATTGTATCGATACTATACAAAATAGTTTATTGTATAATATTGTTTGTAATATTGTTCAATTGACGTTTGAAATTATTTTTCATATTTTATCGAAGAAAATAATATATATTATAAAATCCTAACCTAACTTTATTGTGAATCAATACTATAGAAAATAGTTTATAACCTTTTTCATATGTGATTTGTTGAAAAAAAAAAAAAAAAAAACAAGCTAAGAGTTGAATAAAAAAGTAAATATTTTTAAACGAACGGAAGAAAGTAGGATGCATGAGAACAAAGAGCACTTAAGTCGAAGTGTCAGGTGAGTGACTATCAAGAGTTCGATCGTTGGTTGCTCGTAATCCTAGACAAGAATTAAAGCGGTGCACAGGGTATACTCTCTCTCTCTCTCTCTCTCTCTCTCTCTCACTCTCTCTTTTTCTCTCTCTTCGTTGTCTCGTAACCGTCGAAAGGATAACTTTGTAACGTGATGATAGCACTTATCACCTGATCCATTGGATATAGATTAGACTATTTCACCTAGTATACTGATATATATATATATATATATAGGTATATATATATTAATTGCGTCATATTTTTTGGTTCCTTTAATCATTATCAAAGTGTATTCTCTTTTCTGTGATTAAAATCCTTCTAATCGTTATGTTATACAGTATAACCCCCTTGTCCCAATTAATTGTATTCATTTTATCTAAAACCCGATACTACACTTTGATATCTCAAATATTTTCATCTCCAGTTTCTTGATATTAATAATATTAATAATTATTTTCACATAGATAGGAAGGTAGTACGACCTCGTACGGGATTTCCTTTTTTCTTTTTTCTTTGTTTGTTTTTTTTTTTTTTTTAAATAAATATATAATAAACCGAATAATAAAAATCGAAGGACATTACTTTTCTATGGATAAATTACAACATTTATACTTGAGTCCATTTTATGTTTATCTACATATATACACGTTAGTAAGTACAAACACATTCTGGGTGTTAGCGCAGCGTGACCTACCCCACTGAGAATCGTATTTCAATACAGAAACCGAAAACCATATCATTACGTTGAAGCTCCGTTTCGTCGGTCACACATACATACATATATATATACATACATACATACATACATACAAATACATATATACAAATACGAATAGTACGTAAGCGTAAGAGTTTTTGTATATTTTCCTTTACTCTTGTGTTTTGTTCTTCAGGTATTGCATGTGAATTACATACACACATCCTACAAAACTCTCTGGCAAAACAAAAAAAAAAAACCATTCTGTCCTATAGAAACATATCGAAGAATGCAAATAGCAGTGTACAAGCGAGAAACAAGAATAGTAAACACCTACATATGCAGATAGTTAAATAGAGTTGTATGTGTTTTTACAAATACATTTGTAAGTACACTTGCAGGTGATATTAAGTGTTAGTGTGCATCGGTAGGCGCCATATCGCGTGCAGGTCCAACCACTGAAATTGTACTCCACGTGGTCCAACTTTTACTCTTACCCTTTTCCCTCCCCTCAGTCCTCTTGTACTCCCTATTTAAACCTCGACTACTACTTGGCATATTTTTTTAAATCCAAGTTTCTTTTGCCGTTGAGAAACAACCGTCTTCTCTCTTCAAAAGAAATCCACGTTTGTTGTCGCTCATTTACCTAACGTTTCCTAGACTATTGAGTTACATGCATCCCATGTTCATTATTCTAACTGGTTTATCTTTTTTTTTTTTGTTTTTGTTCCTCACATTTTATTTATTCAATTGTTGATATATATATATATATATTTTATATAATACTTGAAATTTGTTGATTCAATTGTTGTTTGGGGTAACTGTTAAATGGGTTGTAATCCCTAAAATAGATTGTCCCAGATAAATGTGAATAATTGTTAACTTTGAAAGATGAAATTGACGAGAACTCTCAGAGACAAATTGATGAATGCAGGGCAAAATTGTCTACGCAATGTTGAGTCTCCTCTCTCTCTCTTTCTCTCTACTCTTTCTCTGTTGTTACATAATAGGTCTGTACTTAGATACTCGCATGCAGAAAACGACGAATGGTGGGTGGGTAGTAGAGAGTACGAGAGTATTTAGATGAGTTGACTCCAATTGCCGTATATACCGTGAGAATCCAAGTATCTAGCGCGTGGTCCTCCCCGTTCATGCGAACCAACTAGCTAACAACTAACCGCTGGCTAACGTAAGCAAGAAAAAAAAAAAGAAGTAAAAAAGAGGGCCAGTGCTAATCATGCAAATTGGGCGACCGGTTACATCATTTGTTCTTTTCGTCATCATGTTTTTACTTTTTTCTATCATCGATACTTCTATCACGGATTAACCCTTAAAATCAAAGACCAATTTTAAATATTGAAATACATTTAGCAGAAATTATTAAGATATATATGTTTATATAAATTATTAATTAATATTATGCATTTTAAATATTAATAATTATTAGATTAAAATGTCAATTATGATTTAAAATGTTAACAAATATTAAATTTGACTAGTAACTAGTATCTTACAAAAGAAATATACTCTAGTCAACCATACAAATTGATTGTAATGGATAATTAATAATAATAAATATAATTAATATTACAATAAATTAGATTTATAAATAATTATAATATCATAATATTAATTTAAAATATTAACAAATATTAAATTTGACTAGTAACTAGTATCTTACAAAAGAAATATACTCTAGTCAACCATACAAATTGATTGTAATAGATAATTAATAATACAATAAATTAGATTTATAAATAATTAAAATATCAGAATATTAATTAAAAATATGAAACAATTATTAAACTTGACAAGTATAACAAGCATATCTTCTTCTTCTAAAAGAATAAATATACTAATCCACCAAATGAAAATTGGAATATGTTTATTGAACATTGATGGATGATCTATGATTATTGAAATATAAACAAACAAAAATAAAATCATCATCTAAGGACGATTATGCAGTACGACAACGATGCAGTGATCAACGAGGAAAAAGGTGGTGGTGGTGGTGGTGGTGGTGGTGGAGATGTAAATGAAGGGGTGAAGGGGGGGACACAGTGTTAGCAATGTGCGAGGCTTCGCGCGGCCGTCAATTACAATTAATTAGAGCGGAGACTGACAGCGGACGCAGCGACGGCTACTTAATACTTTAACTTGTCCCCCTTCAACCCACCACCCCTCCTCCACTTCCTCTCTCGGAACGAACAGCATGACGAGGACGTGACCAAACTTCTCACTTATATTGCCATTTTTTTTTTTTTATTTAATTTGTTTTTCTTTTTTCTTCTCTCCTTTTCGCCCCCTTTTTCTTTTCCCTTTTTTTCCTTCTAATCTAGGCAAACTATTACTCCCTCCTCCAATACCCCCTATCTTCTTCACCACCCCAATGCAAATATCATTTTTATCGAATAACCCAATTATTATTATCCTTTTTTTGTATATGTTAATTTTGGTAATATATTTTTCAACCTTTTTTAGGGTTTAATATAAACAATAATTTAATATTATTAATTTTGTGTATATATTAATTACATTAATATTAACAAACATCACGTATGTGTGTCGATACGTGACAACTCTGATAATTTTTACAAAACGTATATATGCGTTTAAATGTTAATTTTCTAAGGTTAAATAATAATAATAATAATAATAATAATAAAAATAAATACGTTAAGTGTTTCGTTTTTACAGTAGCTTTCAAAAGAGAACCGAAGACGGATTACTCCTTTCAGTGATTACGTACGGTGAGAATCGCTATTTGCTAATTAACTCATTGTCTAGGTCCGGTTAGGCTAAGTCTAAAAGAGCCTAATGGACGTTTCCTAGTGACGCGCCAGTCCGAATACAGAACGAATTAGAATAATTCGTTCCGTCTGGCTAAGTCACCAGAGTAGTAATCACATAAGACGACTACTACTACTACTATTACTACTACTACTACTATTACTATTGTTACTACTATTACCAACAAACACCATTTTTCATTTCTTGTAAGACTTACGACACGTTTTTCCTTAATTTAACTTTATAAGTTAGGTCTTTTCAATGTTCATTATAATTTTGCTCGATCATATGTGAACAAATTTTGGATATGTAAAGTGAGCTCTCTCTCTCTCTCGCTCTCTCTTTCTTTTTCTTTTGAATTAAAAAAACGAAAAAGAAAAAAAACAGGAACTCTCGGTGGATGCTGGAATTTCGTATATACCTCTTC
>NW_015149007.1:772422-844506 GCF_001465965.1 Polistes dominula | reverse complement strand
ACCCTCCATCATAATTTTTAATTTCATTACGGATGCTCGAACGGCCTCATAATGGGCTCCTTCTCTGTTCGATATCCCATAGGCCATCTGGCATGATCCTATATATGTATATATATATATGGATCAAAATATCGATCGTGATCGTTCGAGCGAAAATAAAACGTGGCCTAACTTCATAAAACGTTCTTCTTATTCTTATTCTACTTCGAGGCCGATCGTCAAGCCGTGTAATCATGCTAAGTTCGAATTTACATGACAAATTGTCCCGAGTAGACTAAATCATTTCCTCTTTCTCTTTTAAAGAACTTTGTAGATGATTATTGCGATAACCATACAATATGTAACCATCCGTTATTCTATTATCTTCTATTTTTTTTCTTTTTTATCTTTCTACAATTATTTTCAAATATATCTTATATTTATATAATATATTGAATTTTTATCATTGTTCTCCTTGCACCCGCCATTGTAAATTCGAATTCCTCGAAGTTTCTCTGATTATGTTACTCAATAAGAAAGCATCGAGTTCCGGTATATATATATATATATATATGTGTGTGTGTGTATGTGACATCGCATCTTATAATGGAGAGACAGAAAAGTATCCTGTAAGCATCGATAAGGCACGTATTAATTAAATAATAACATCCGGCGGTAATAATGAAATGCCATTATATTATAAATTTCTGACATCATATTTGACGAAATGTTATTTAAAGACATAACGATTCTTAAAATAATCTAATCTGATATTTATAATCTTTATATACAATTTATATATACTTTGTATATAATGTCGGGGGGAGGAGAGGGTTTACGTTTAAACTGTAATTACTGTAATAGTAGTAAGTCTTCAACCCCTCTACCTCTATCCATCATTTCAACGAATAAAAATAAATTTGATCTTCTAATATGTAATTTACAAACAAATTCATACAAAGTATGCTTATATATAAACCATAGTCGATGTGTGTGTCCGATCAGCCGTTAAGAAGGAAGCTCGTAAGAAAAAGAGAAAGAGAAAGAGAGAGAGAGAGAGATAGAACGATGTTGAAGATAAGACAGGGGACGTGTCTCCTTTACCCTGATTCTCTCCTTCCATTCTTAGATGCACAGGGCCCCGAAGTTCGGGGGACCAACGTGGGCCTGCACGTAATCCACGGGTACGTCGTGACGAATTTGTTCATCTGCCCAATGAGCCAGAATGCACCCCCACATCCTTTCACCGTGTTTCATCGTTCATTCTCTTTCTCTATCTCTATCTCTCTCCCTCTCTCTCTCTCTTTCTTCTGTTCTCTCTTTTGCACGCTTTTCTCTTATATTATATATATATATATATATATATACGCGTGTATACAAATACAAGCACGTCTTCCCAAGAAGAAGAAGAAGAAGAAGAAGAAGCCACGAAACGGGACCCTGTTTTCAAGATGGCTACTGTCCGCATCGGTGGTCATCGAACGCAAACTCGGCACAAGGGAAGAAGAAGAAGAAGAAGAAGAAGAAGGAGAGACCCCATCGTATTTCTATCGAAAGGATCTTCAGATCAACTTCTTTGTCCAACGTTGCTCTCTTTAAACTATACATATACATATATATAGTTCCAAAAATGGTCCTCGAACGTTATGTGGTCTTTCTAAAAAAAAAAAAAAAAAACCTTCTGAAAACATCAAACGATTTTTAATTCGTCTTTCATAGAGATTAGAAGTTTAATATCCAACAAAGATTTTAAACCAACCCCCTCCATTCATTCGTCCTATATACGTAATACCTAAGGTTTTTTTTTTATTCGTTGTACATGAGACTGTTGTTTTAACATGATTATGATAAAAATAGGTCCTCTCGTTCTATTCTTATCTTGGGACTTATCGTCACAATATCGATACAATGAAATACGTGTCATTTTTAAACTGTTACACGTTCTATTACAGGTCTATAATCCAATAGTGTGTGTAATTTTGTTTATATTACAAAAGCTTTTTGAAGCATTTAAATAATATAATGAGGTTTGGATATTTCTCAATATTATTTCAATACAATTAATTGTAATTATAAATTTTCTTCCTTAAAATAATGTCATAGTAGTAGAACAAAAAATTGGCATAATTATGAACTAAAAAAAAAAAAAAATATATGACAATAAATAGACAAATTTAATTGGCTAATGATAGAAAGGAAGATACGATGAAGTAGAAAAAAAAGGTGAAGGAAGAGGAGGAAGAGAAACTAGGATGAAGGAAATATAGAAAAGAAGAGGAAGAGACGTGGAGAGAGTGAAGGACAATGAAGGGGAGGGTTAGGGGAAGCAGCAAGAAAAAAAATAGAGAAAAAGAGAGGGAGAGGAGAGAGAGAGTACGTAGAGCTCTCGTGTTTCCGGCCGAGTGAACAACAATACCCGCAGACAAATGAGCATCCCGCCTCCATTGTTCGCTTCATCGGCACAGAGGAGAGCGTAGCCTCTAGCCCGGGTACCCTCCTTGCTTTTACTCGCGTCCTTTCCTCTCCCACCCCGAGGACGGTGTGCTGCTCCATGGTACCCCACAGTGTGTGCCTCACGTCGCCGTCGTCGTCCTCAAACACCCGACTGGGGGGTCCTCGATCAACCTGATGCGGGCCAACACCGATTAAACATCGCTGCTTCGTCGAATCTCCGTCAACGAGACTGCTTTTTCCTCTCCTCTCCTCTCCTCTTCTTTCTTCACTTCACTTCAACTCACTTTGTCTCTCTTCTTCTCTTATTTTCTCTCCTCCTCTTCCTCCTTATTTAATATACACCTTTCTCTTTTATTTCCTTAATCTATCACTGTTCCTTCTTCTATTTTAGTTGATACAACCCTAATCTTTTTAGGTCAACTTTCCGGGCTTTTCTTTTTATTATATTATTTTCATTTTATGGTAATTTTCATTTATATGTATATATTTAGAGATGGATCTATGTATACATATAGATTTTGTACTTCAAATTAATCCTTTTATTAATCAAATGTATCCCTTTGCATTTGTTAAATTCAGCTTTGTGTAAATCAAGTATTTCTATAGAAAAAATAATTTATTGAAAAATTTATCAAATGTAAATTATTATAATTAAGTAAGAAATAATATATATAGTAATAGATATTTAAAAGTAATTATATATATATATATATATGTTATATACTGATTCATTAAAGGTATAGTATATACGTATTACGTAATTCATAATTACATAATTAGATTAATAGTATGTACATATGTATAAAAACTGTGTGTCAATTTTGTACATATATAATCTAATCCATAATGGTGTACATATGTACATAAATATATAACAGTAACACTACGTAATAGTTTTAGAAATTGCAAGTTAGTATATATACATTTTATATATTTAGAACACACACACACAGTTAATATAAATAATTTCTAAATGCTTACTTAAATTTGTCAAGAAAACATTTAACTGTTTTATTTTTTTTTAACAATTCCATCAATTTTAACTTTCCAAGGTATTCGAATTTTGAATTGCACGTTTTGTTAAACGTTCTTCAAACGATTTCATCTCTGCTTTCAATTCATCATACGTTGGAATTACTGTATCAGCATAATCCAAATTACTTTCTCTAAGAATCAAAATGATAATTGGAAAGGTGTCTCTTCATTGAATTATTCGATTTTTTTTAGTTACTATGAGATTTTTATCAAAACTAACTTAAGATCTCTTTCCAAAAGACAAAATTTACATTTATCCTTGAAGAGAATGGCCTTGTCCAAGCCAATTTTTTGAAAGAATCGTAATCCATTATACCAAATTCTTTTTTTACCTGAATCATCTTCATTCTTACATAATGAAGACGTTGATTTTAAATTAGAAAACACATCAGAATTTTCATATTCTTCATCAGTATGATCATACATGGAGGTACATGAAGATGATTTGTCATCCATTTTTCTTGCTATTTTAAAATTTATATTAAAAAGATCATCAAAATAAATTAATATTATAACGAAGTAAATGCATACATTCTAATGGTATAAATGGTTTCAAGTTAGATTGCAAATCTAACAACTTCCATAATTCCTTTATTTTCTGTAATTCTTGATCATTGGTACTTTGTGTAAATATAATTTCATCGTTATTGTTTTTATTTTCTTCAATTGAAATGTTCGATTGGCCTAATTTCGACATTGTTTCAAAATAATTTGTAATAATTATTTTTATTTTTTTATCTCGCAAATTTATATTATCGATATAATTCCTTTACTTCGATAATCGAAATATGTAAATATCGAAAATATAATTGTAAATTAATGTCTAGTAACTTCGATTATTGATTGGCCACTGTTCGAAGTCGATAAAGTCGCATTCTTATAAACGCACATAATATCATTTTTTTTAATTAATAATATTAATGTATTATTTATGTTACACAAATTTGGAAAATCAAATCTTTTTTGATTTAATATATAACACACACACGTGATTTTATATTAAATAAATATAACTTTATAATTTTATAATATGTATATGGTTTTTTTAATGTGACGTCGAGAACATACAAGCAGCGCCACTTATAGTTTTATTTTTAATTGCGTACTAAAATTATAAATTCAAAATGTCATATCGTAGTGAATCGTCAATTGTCAATTTGTTGGTTTTTTTTTTTTTAATTACTTATTTGGATATAATATCAAAATTAATTTCATAGATTTTTCACATCATCGTATAATATAATATTGAAATCTAAATTGAATAGAACGTTAACGTAACGTCGGTAGATAAAACAGTTTGTGATAGCGGTAATATTTAAAATAATTCAATGTCTCTTGTCAAGAAGGATGATTGAAAATAATTAAATAAGTAAGGTAATTAATATAAAATGATCATATTGTTTTAATAGATTAATACAAATCTAACGAAATATTATTTAATCAAATAAATTCAATATAAGGAAGTAAAACAGAAAAATAATAACACGACTAAAGAGTATGATGTCATTGCCCCGACAGGTTATGAAGAGTGCGCGCCGTAGACATCAAGATGGCCGCTACGTACATCTGATGATAGTTATACGTATTCATAAAAATTGTGACGGCGTTTCATGATAGAGGTGCCGCGCTTTTTCGAGGCTTTGACATGTTGATAGTGTACAGTTAGTTACATCTTTATCGATGAGGATTAGCTCGTTTGCTCTCAATGATATTTTCTGCATTCGCGGCCGGCTACGGCTCGCATTGAACCATGTTCGGTAAAAAACTTCATGTAGACGTCAAAAAATCAACACTCAAAGTTCAGGATGTTAAGAAGGACAGTGCGACCCGATTTAAACATCTTAAAATAGTGCTAGGTAAGCTTTCAATATCTTCGAACGTCGAACTTTGCTTATATCATTGGTTTAGGTCATCTCTCAAAATTTACTTGTCTTTTTAGCAAGTGTGTGGGTGCATTGAAAGGAGTGTGTGAGAGAGAGAGAGAGAGAGAGAAGGATTGTGTGAGTGTATGTATGAGAGAAGGAGATGATGAATGAATAGAATAAGACAGTCAAATAGATATGTAGTTAGATTGTAGTAGGTAGATACATAGAGTAAAGTAGGTAGATAGAACGAGAAAGAGAGAGTAAAGGAGTGGGCAAATATTCTTAGCATCAATTAACTTCTACTCGATGAGAATTAAATATTTTTCTTATTACGTTGTAACAATTACAAATATCTCTTATTTTAAAACTTGTTACAATGTTGTTTTCTTTTATTCGATCAATAAAATTGACATACGTTTTATATACAAATGATATATCTAATTGCACTGAATATGTCAGTGTTTATAGATTAATTATATTTATATAATCTTCTAGCATACATATATATATATATACTAATAAGATTCTTCTGATCTTGACTGGTTTTGGTGTTTATATTTAAAATAAAAAAAAAAAATGTAATACATAGTTGATACATTGTAATTATACTACGTTGCAAGTAGTTGGTATCTAATCACAAAACCACATGACCACATCGACCAACTCATAGTGGCCTCCACTTCCAGCTAAAATTACACTTTCATTATATACAGATAATATATTGTATACTCATCTGTATAGAAATTCCAGAACTGTTTAAAATATTTTTAGATCGCTTTGTAATATGTATTATTAACTATAAATATAATCTCTGTTAAAGATTTAGGATATATAATGAAGTTAACATTGAATTCTAATTCTATTTGATTGTTCTTTTTTGGTTTATTTTTTTTTTTTTTTTAGAAAATGTGGATACAGACGAAGCGAAAGGATTTTTTGAAGGAAATTTTAGTCATGTTTATTTTATATTATACGACTGCTTTGTGTCAGCGGAAGCAAATCTACGACAACGAGGTAAGATTGCGTTTAATTTGAATTACATTTTATAGGAATATAATGAAAAGTTGTATTTTTAATTATACTTATTTATCCACATTACCCTATTGTAATTTTTACATATTAATTCTTTAATTAAATGTAATTTTATTCTCTTACGCTGACAGAACTTTCCTTTCATATTGGTAAGTTAAATTGGTAAATAGAAATAATCATAATTTGTATCGCCCTAGTATTAAATTTAGATATAGTTATTTAATGAAATATTCATAATTTTGTTTAATTATAAATGACTAATGTTGAACTTTATTTTTAGTACACAAGGCACACAGAGAGGAATTGGAACAAGTGTTACATCTATTAGAAAAAGTTTTAACTCTCCTTCCTGAACTTTTAAATAAACGATGGCAATGTCACAGTCTTGCAAGAATTCTCAAAAAATTATTACACCCTGGAAATAGTTGGAAACTTCGTAGACAAGCCATAAGGTAATAATAAGTATAAATTTATCTAAGATTATACATTATACAGACAATAATAATAATATAATATTATAAAACAACAGTATTAATTTTTACGTATGTATGTTTTTTTAGATATTTCATTTTATGGTATCAAGCACTGGGTGAAAATGCTCCTGAACCTATTCATCAAATGTTTGCCTGTTTGGTCCCAGGTTTTCCACCGCCACATTTTTCCCATTACAAATGTGAACGCAAAATTGATAATAAAAGAGAAAAAACAACGAAAACAAGCACGTCGGATGAAAAAGAGAAAAGAGACTTTTATGATGCACAAGTAATACAGAGTAACTTTCATGATAATGGTTCGAATAATCAGAGTCCAGTAAGTCAAGTGGATGGTGGACCTATTTTACCTCCGCAAGGTGGAGAAAAGCCATTAGACAATGAGACTGTTAGATTTTTAGAAGCATTGTTGGAATTTATGGTAACTCAGGTAGTCAAGATAGAATGGAGAGATAAAGCAACGAGACAGCACAAGACATTTCAATTTTTATTAGAACGTTTTAAATCAACATACCTCCGTTATATTTGTCCAGAATTCGATGACAATTTTTCTTTATATAAGCCTAATTTAGAATTGCCTACGGTGAGAAAACCAACTAATCAAAGTCAAAATAATTATCTTCTATGTAAAGTTGCCCTAATCAAATGGATTGCAAATTTTACTCATGTCGCAAGAAAGGATAGCCTTTTCACGAATCTTCCACAAAGCACAACGCCCAATGAAGAAAATCCAGAATCAGAGTTACGCCGTGTTTCAGTTACTCAACATTCGAGTGATTCCAATTTACTTTCACCTGAATCCGCCCTCTCTCAACACGATAATCAAAATCAAGAGGATAACACTATATCAGCTATTACTTTAGTCAGAGAGGTTCTCTATGGGAATAGAGATAATGTTAATTTTGTTCATGAACTTTATAGACAAGCATTTCTATTAGACTTCAGTCATGCGGGAGCAATAAGAAAAGCCATAGCTGTATATAAGGATTGGATACAAATGAATGAATCACCTCCATTTATGTTAGAACCATTGGATGGTCATAAGGAACGAGACTACGATGATAGTCTCAAGAAAGATTTTAACGAAACGGATAAAAGTCCATCTGAAAATTATCGACAACCTAGATTGAGAAACGATTCATACTTAGGTGCTATACATAGAGAAAATTTATTTATTAGAGCAGGATTACAAAATGTACTCCAAGTATTTATTACTCAAGCATCTCACGTATTTTTCCTCGAATATTCTGGTATTAATTCAAATGCAGCATTGATAGAAGAACAAACGGATAGTTGTAAAAGAGTTTTAAATGTATATCGATACGTCGTCATGCATTCAAGATTAGAGCCTGCAACGTGGGAACAATTGCTCAGAGTACTTCTACAAATTACTTCATTGGTATTGAGTGAAAATTCATCTCGTCGTAAACACCACGAAACTATTGGAAGCAAATTGGCACCTGCAATATTTCAAACTCTTATTGTTACTTGGATAAAAGCTAATTTAAATGTAGTGATATCTACCCAACTTTGGGATCAATTTTTAGAAGTATTGTCTTCTTTAACACAATGGGAAGAATTGATTCGAGAATGGGCTAAAACATTGGATACATTGACACGAGTACTTGCTAGGCATGTATATAACTTAGATTTAAATGATCTACCATTAGATAGATTAAGTGAACAAAAAACTAAACGACGACGTGGAATTGGAAGTCGTGCTGCATCTATTGGAAGCGTTCAACCACCATGTAAAGGAGGAAGTATCGATCAAGAGAGTAATACCACGTCGAAAGAAAATGTAACAGGTATTAATTTCAATTGTACAATTTTTCTTTTATTATATCCATGAGTGAGTTAATATAGATGTATATAATTATATTAATTTTTTTTTTTTTTACAATAGACCATCCACTACCAGATTTAAGAAAAGGACGATTATTACCACGCAGTGCTAGCGATAATACTATTTATAATGGAAAAACACGTACGAAATTTCAAAGAAGTCGTACCCATACTGTACATACCGGTATTCCTGGTGAGTTTAAAAATAATTCATTATATATATATATATTGACTGATATTTTATTTTATAAAATTTAAATTTCACATGTTAAATCTCCTCTTAGTAGTGCCATCTATGTTACTTATACTGTGTGCAATTTATTTATAACTTTATACTTTTTATGTTGCTTTACTACTGACACCGGGTTAAAAATAACTATTCTTGTGTCAGACGTTATGCCATTTTAATTTTGTTATCAGTAGTAGACATCTTTCACGATAATTAATAATCACATTTTTATACATCATACTTTTCAATATATCAATTTATTTGTCATTAATTATATCTACAAATCTTGATTCCTGAATACTTAGTAGAAGGAAAAAAAAGATAAAACAAAAAAAAAAAAAGAAAAGATCTATTTTAAACTATCAATAACCTTTCATAGTGTCTGTGGCTTTTGTATTAAGTGTAAATAATTTCCTCGCGTGCAGTACTTCCCCTATCAATAGAACAAGATATGGCACGATTACTATCAAGTGGTCCTACATCATCAATAACTGGAAAAATGCTACCAAACAGACGTGCTAAATCGTTGGATAGCATTGTCATAGTTGATAGTGAACCACCATCTCCACGTTGTCCCTCTCCAACACCAAGCAGTGGCGTTGACAGCAATAAAGATAGTCCAATACAAATAGAAAACATTGATGGCAGCAGTATTGGTATGTATTTATTATTTTCCTTTCCATTTTGTACATGTTGTGTTTGTACATTAAACATACATTTTTGTTGACTACTACTTGCACTATAATATAGTATAGTATAGTATGATTTTCTATTTCATTTATCAAAATAGCATTACTACACAACATTATTTGCATTATTACAAAATAGAAAGATTAGATAGAATTACATACTGATGATAGATTAATTTCATTTAAATCAATCTTTATTGCTGCTGCTCTTCTTATACTATGAATTAATTTGTATATCTTTTCTATCCATAATATATAGGTATATATATTAAATATAAGATTAATAAGAAATAAGTAATATTCCTCTATTGGAAATTTTACAGATGCGAATGATATAACAGAAAGAAGATCTGTAATGGCAGGTGGTGGAGTACGAGGATGGTTGCCAGACGTTGCTGTTGTATTATGGAGGCGAATGTTATCTGCTTTGGGAGATGTAAATAATATTCAAGATCCATTATTACACGGTCAAGTTATGGATTATCTTGTACAACTCACGCAAACTCTTATAAAGGTCAATTTTTTATTCTTTTCTTTTTTTTTTTTTTGTAACTTGACAAAACAATTATATTTTGTACAAATAGTGAATGATTATTTTTCAATTTAATAGATTCGCTTAAATCAAGGTGTTTCTGGTGACAATCAAGTAACACCTCCCGCACCAGAACTTATTCCACCATTAACCGTTATTGCTCCATGGTGTTTTAAGGTAAATTTATCATTATAATAACATAATATTATTTTTTTTTTTTTTACGAATACATGTTCATTAATATAAGAATACTTTTATTTCATAGGCAATACAATTACCAGCTCAATACGAAGTAGGCAAATTAGCTGCGTATCGTCTTATATGTCTATTGACTGTTCAACCATTGGATATAAATTTACCGAAACAGCATTTGAATCTTTTTTATCGTGCCGTTCACAATGGCATTGCTAGTAACGATAGTAAAGTACTCCATGTATTAGTCAAATACACTGGGCCTCGATTATTTAGTTTAAATCTACCTGGTTCTAGTCTTCTTATTTTGGATTATATTCATGCAGCAAATGTAATATTAAGTAGTCAAGATGTTGAGGTACTTTTCATATATAATATATATTAATATTATTATACATACATATATAATACATTACAGATATACATAATCATTTTTATTTAAGGCACCCAGAACAGAAGCAGTTTCTATTATTGGTTCTTTATTATCATTACCAGCAACTGTAGCTAAATTACCTTTGTTGCAACCAAATGGATCTGATATTTTAACTAAAGTATGCCCTGATGCAAAGGTATTTGAATTGAAATTTTACAATGTAGACATTTACAATATATATATATATATATATATATATATATATATATATATATATAATAAATTAAAGAGATTAATCATTCAATTTGTAGGAACATATAGTGAATATTCTTCTGAGAATTTGTAGACGTGAACCAACTGGTATAGCAAGATGTTTAGCCCTTTCCAGTATAGCTATGTTTGTATACAGAGAATTATCTTATAAAAATCAACATCCACGGATTCCAGAGGCTGTTACTGTCCTTCTTCTTGCTCTGAGGGTGAGTTCATTAATTTTATCTAATAGTCAAATGATGAAATAGGTTTATACATAGACTTTAAACTTTATTATTATTTATGCATGTGTTAAGAATGGTTATATGGATCTTAGTTGCTTGCAAATGGGTGTTCCAAAAATTGTGCTTTGAATAATAGAAAAGAAAGGAATGTATAAACAAATTTATTAATATAATTTTAGTAATATATATATATAATAGGTATAAGATAATAACATGTAAGTAGATATATGTTCCATCAAGTTTGATTGACAGAAGATGCAAAGGATCAAGCGGTACAAGACTGGTTTCTATTTTCCTTTTGTAGAACAGGTAGTTCTCTCTTTCTTTTTTTTTTTTGTTTTTATCTATGTATGTATATATAGATAAGAACATACAATTGTGTTCTTATTGTGTGGTGTTCCAGTATTTCTCTGTTGAGATTAGTGTCTACGTTTTACAGGATGTTGTCATCTTTGCATGATGTAATGCATTCAAATTTTGTAATTTTATGTGCTTAGTAATTTAATTTATAAATACTTGATAGCTTAGTTTGTATATTTATATATATATATATTACTAATGTTTTATGTTTATTATTTGTTTAAATAAAATATATATAATAATATTTGTTTATTATATATTTTTCAGGCTACACATGTGACGGTTGCTCAGGTGGCATGCGATTCACTTTTACTTTTGTGCGATAAAGCAGACACTTTATTAGAGTTGTATCCCAATGTGCCATGCAAAATCACTTACGTATGTATCATTGTATCAATTTATATTAATTCTTTTCCATTTAAAAAGAAATTGTCTTGTATATTATTAATCTTACAAATTGATATTTGACACAGATCCTTTCGGAAACTCTTGGACGAATGACTGCACGAGAAAGACGTGGTTCATTGACAATATCAATGATATTTTGTTTAGGAGAATGGGCTATGAATTTGGGTCCAACTGTATTATTACGTGTATATCAAGGACATCCACTTTTAATGACACTATTTACAGTTAGTAATGATATACAAGTTTTGTTATAATATCGTATATCTAACGTGATATACTTTGAATTTGATTAATACTGTTTCTATGTGTAATTAGGTTTTAGATAATATAGCACAAAATAAAGGAGGCAAAGATCTGCCAAAAATGAACAAGTGTCATCAAGATGAAAATGATGATTTTGATCCCGACATCACTTTGGATAATTTAACCGATGAAGTGTGCTCTAAATCTCCACATCGTGGTAATGTTCATTCGGTTCAGCTTGCAGCCAAAATGGTAAAAACTAAACTATATGTTATATGTTTGTTTAAACATTTATATGATGTATGTAAACAAATTCGTTTAACAGGTAATGATGCATTTGATTAATCATTTGGGTCACTTTCCAATGGGTATTGGTGCAGCACGTCTTTCTTCATTAGTCGTCGAGTTAGATGATGTACCAGGAATTGAAGGAGATGAACTTTCCTCTGCAATATTTCAAGCACCAAATATACAATTATTAATGTTATCCAATTCAATTATAATGTCTCTCGTTGAATTAGCTGCACTTGATGCACCTGGAGGAGGAGTTACTGCTGGATTAACAACAGCTCCTTCTTTAGTTAGAGTTTTGTTACGTGATTTAGCTGGAAAGGCATCTTGGGATAGTTCTATTTTATACAGTCAACCATTTGCCGACGATGAAGTTCAAACACCTTTTACAAAATCAGGTATATTCGTTGTATTCATTCTTTACGTAATTGTATAAACTTAGTATATATTATCTTTTGATTTAATTTGATGATAAATTTTAGTCGATTGGAATATAAAATCTCATAAGGAAGAATTAAATAGTGTTATAACACAACATAGTTGTGTTTCAAGACACACTATAAGGCATCGTGAGCCTCATATTTTACCAACATACGCAAATGGTGCTAGTGATATGGATAATTTAGATGATGTAAATATACACATATACATTTTATTTCATTTATATTATTTTATTTGATTATATCATGAAACAGAGATTATAATTAAAGTACTTCTCAAATTTGTAGCTTCTTCAATACATAGGACATACAAGTCCTGAAGTTTTATGTAATCCAGAGATAGCATTAAATGCACCAGCTAATCCACCACATGGATTGTACCTTGAAAGTGAAACTATTGCAACTATTTTAAATCAAAGAAATGCAGAGCAAGAACATCTTAATAATTGGAGCCAACATATAAGGTTATTAAATTTATTATATATTTATATAGGGGTGTCCAGCCACGCGTTGCTGCGGCTCACAATCAATCCGATACACACAAAATAATATTGCGATTATAAATTGAGATATAAACTATCCTATCTTTCAAGTTGGATGATACTGCACACAGAGTGCAAAATTTGATTAAAATCGGTTCAGTAGTTTAAGAGTCCATTGTGAACAAACAACGTGACACGTAATTTATATATATTAAAATAAGATTATACTTTAGAGAGATTAGACTAACTTTTTATGTATGTCCCTTATATAGCATGTGTGCAACACCAATCAATCCACCATTGTGCCGTCAACCACCAGCACCATTTCATCACTGCCGGCTATTATTTTCTCATTTGGGTTTGTCTGGTTGGGAACAACGCAGAAAATTACATTTGCTTACTAAGAATGAAAAACTTTTACGTGAATTACGAAATCTTGATGGTCAACGTTCTAGAGAAACGCATAAGATCGCAGTGATTTATGTTAGTCAAGGACAAGAAGATAAAAATTCGATATTGAGCAATGTCACCGCTAGCAAGGAGTATGAAAATTTTGTTGCCAGATTAGCTTGGGAAGTTGAACTTGAATCGCATACAGGCTTTCTTGGTGGTCTTGTACCTGGAAAAGCATCTGGTGTAACAGCACCTTATTTTGCAACATCTTTCACCGAAGTACTCTTTCATGTAGCAACAAGAATGCCATCCGATAGTACAGAAAGTCTATTACAAAAGGTAGATCAAATTATTTTTATATATATTATCACATTAAAAGTATTTATTATTAATTATATATATTGATGTTTAATTCTGAAATAAATGTATTTTTATAGACACGACATCTCGGCAATGATGAAGTCCATATTGTTTGGTCAGAACATTGGAGAGATTATCGTAGAGATATAATACCAACAGAATTTTGTGATGTTTTAATAGTTATTTATCCATTGCACAATAAATTATATAGAATACAAATATCTAGAAAGCCAGAAATTCCATTTTTTGGTCCATTATTCGATGAATGTATTGTTGAAGATAAAGTTCTTCCTGGTTTGGTTAGAACAACAGCATTGGCTGCTAGCAGAGCTAAAAGATCAACGCTTACATTATATCAACATTAGTATGTTTATTATTATTATTAATAATAATAATATATTATATTTCGTAACAATATTATTTATACGATATAATATTAAAATAATTGAATATATATTTCAGTTACGAAGAACGTGCAAGATCTATCGACACTGTTATGAGAAATCATAAAGAATCAACAACTTTTGAAGAGTTTACAGCTAATGTTTATTCACCTGTACAACCAGCAAGTCCATTCAGTGGAACGTCTTCTGTGTCTGGTTAGTTTTGATTTTATTAACAGATAACAAATGATTATTTTTATTATTTATTTATTAATTGTGAGATAGTTTCAAGTGAAAAACAAAAAAAAAAACAAAAAGATTAAGTTCATATCGGTAACAACATTCAGTGGCATGAATAGACAATTATTTTGATTTATTTTGAATTTATTATTATTAATATCATACTATCAGGATCTACAACAAGCGTGCAATCCACAGCATCGTCAAACCTAGCAGCAGCGCTTATAGATTCCCATCAAGGTCGTTCTGGTCTGCGCAGTACTTCAGCAACAAGCAATGATATTCGTGCAAATAGAGGTGACTAATTCAGTCCACTAACCCCCATCCACCTTGTAACACCATCCAACAAGGTAGTATTATTAGTTAAATATTATTTCTGTGCTGTCTTCCAGTGTTAATATCAAACAAATTATCTGATATCCCTTTTATCTGATTTCATTATATATATATATATATTTGAATAAAAATTATACGCATTTTTGTTTATAATCATTTTAATTTCATTTCATTTCATTTCATTTAATTATTTATATATGACTTCGTCATTTTAAATTTGATTCATTCGTTTATATTTTTCTTTTTTTCATATATATATATATTTTTTTTTGTATTTTTATTTAAATATAATTGTAATATATAAAATTGTTTAAAGAAAAAAACATAGTAAAATGTATAAATATGAATTGTAGTTTCTGACGGAAGCAGAGTATGGTTCAGTACCGATGCTCAGGATACAAATACTGCTTTGCATGGAATTTCACCAAGACCTGTTAAAAAGATGTCTTTCAAAAGTGGCCCAAAGCAGAGAACAAATACACAGCCTACACCGCCGGATAGTCCAAGATATAAATAAACTGAGGACATTAATTTAAAAAAAAAAAAAACACAATGTTTTTGCACAAAGATAACAAATCTAAACAAAACTTGGGTGATTGTTATTTAGGTATGCCTCATTTCATTTCTATTATATTTATGATGGAAATCTTTCAATTAATCTAGTTAATAGACACAGGATGAGATGATGGTGTCTTTTAATATGAAGAGAAAAAATGTAAAACTTAATATACTTACACTAAACTTTAAATATTTGATTTCAAGAGAAAGAGAAAGAGAGAAAGAGATATATATATATATAGGGAATTGAACATCTTCATGATTAGGTTTAGTGTTTTCTGTTTTCCGTCCTTAGGTTTAATTTTTCATATAATAGTTGTACAGATAATGATGATGATAATGATGATGATGATGATAATGATGATTATTATTATTACTTATTTGTTGCTATATCAAAATATTAATTTATTACAATATAATTTCATATAAAAGTATATATTGTGTATATCATAGATATATATATATATATATATTATAATAAGTATATATTTTCTTTATAACACTTATACCAGTTTGAAATATGAACTGGAATGATTGTACAGCAATTTACAGAAATTTTATTTGATTGATTATTTGAAATAAGAAAGTTATATACAGTACACACACACACATACACACATTACATATAGATATTGAGTGAACATGTTTTCATACGATATAGAAATCTTTTATTGCATTTCAAGTAATAATAATAATAATAATGATGATGATGATGATGATGATTATAATAATCGAATACTTGATTGAAGAAATCTAACATGACAATATGTAGTTTTGAAATAATCATTTCTTTCAAATCTTTCAAGTGTTATAAGTAAATAATATAATTTTATTTAAAAAAAGCAAAAAAAAAAAGAAAAAAATAATGAGATAAAAAACAGATAATATATATATATATATAAATATTATAATAAAAGTATAATATTAAAAGCAAAAGTTGTAAATAAGCAACTTACAATTATGTTGGCAACGTTGTGTAATTATGAAATATTTCTAGATTCTTTTTTTTGTTTTGTTTTCCAAAAGTAAGAGAATTCTGTAAAAAAATAATTTATTCGAAACAACTCTTTGCACATTCCACAAATACACGTGTTTTTCTTTTTTTTTTTTTTTTGCAATTTTTCTATTTTTCATACGCATTTTGAATTTATTCAAACAATACTCTTAATTATTGCATTCCAATTACTTCTTTTTCTACAGTTTGATAATATTGAATGAATTGTTTGTTTTTTGTTTTTTTGTATGTACTTCCTTGAAAAATACAATTTTACAGAAAATTATTGTCTATAATATAATATAATTATAAATAGTATTAAAAAGTGTTGAGTAGTATGAAAAGCTGTTTACTAAATATATATATATATATATTTTTTTTTTTCATACCAAAGTCCAGAGGGTGCTTAATTTTTGTAATGTCGAATCACATGTAAGTACTTCTATGTATAAATTCAAAATGGAAAACAAAAAAAAGTTATATAGTAGAAAGAAAATAATAAGAAAACAAAATATTGACTAAACAAATAATAATAATAATAATAATAATAATAATAATAATAATAATGAAGTCAACATTTATCAAATAAGTAATTGCTTAATATATTATAAATAATATTAACTTAGTGATAAATATTTAAAAGTATTAATGCTATTCTCACAATGCTATTAATAAAATAATAATAATAATAATAATAATAATAAAATAACGAAAAGAAATGATGAATGATTAAAATAGATTATGCTACGATACAAGTGTCCGATATCTTTGTTTGCGTATAATAAAGACACTTTTTTCAAATTAATGCAATTAGAATAATTGAGACTCTTTCTCTGTGTGATTAGAATTTTTTTTTTTTTTTTTGAAACATTTAAGAAAAATCTAGGAGAAAAATATTAAAAAAAAAAAAAAGAAGGAATCATACACCTACACACACACACACACACACACACACACACACACACAAAATTCACACACCACATTCAAAAATTGTAGACATTAGTAGAAGCGATTGAAAAAAAAAAAAAAAACAAAAAACAAAAATTTAGATAGTAATTTACCAATGGATAGATCATGGCCAAAGCAGCATTATTTTTTCACTAATTTATATTGATAAAAAGAATGATGATCAAGTGGAATGTATGTATTTGTACATAAATTGTGCTAAAGCAAGCAGATAGATAGAAATGATGTTGGTTGAATTATTTCATTGAATAATTCATTATTATGAGATGTATTATTATTAAATTGTATTATTAATCTGATTCTATAATAACGTACATGCACTATCTCACAGTATGTACACACAACACAACACAACACACATATACACAATTCAAATTGTTTATTATTGATCATTCAAATTACTATTGTGAATTGTATTTGTATATTGTACTTAATTGTTCTATAATTAGTGTTATTATTCATTATTAGATGATATAATTTTTGTTATATTATTGTTATAAGATTATACATATATATATATATATGTATATGTATAAGCTAATCTTATGACAAAGGTATTAACAAAAACAGATATATAAATGCATATATATATATATATAGAGCTTTATGAGAAAGCTCTTAAACTTTATTTTTTTCTTTTTATATATATACAAATATTACAAATTCTAATTACATCTACACATACGCTTAAGAATATTTACTTATGTTACTGTTTATATGCAGGATATATATGTATGTATTATCATTCTTTATATATATATGCAAAATGTTTTATATGTATTATAAAACAAGTTAATTTTTCTTCTTCTTTTTTTCGTATTACAAAAAATAAATAGAGAGAGGTATTTATGTTGCTTATTAAATAAAATATATATATATATATATATTGCAAATATTCGTTTGCACGATTATGAACACTATTATATAAAAAAAAAAAAAAATGTAAAATATATTCTAATAATAATAATTCTAACATATTGATTATTTTGTACGTTTAACATAATAATTATATATATATATATATATTTAACTTAACATTCTTTATACATACACACATACATATTATTCTGTAAAGAGTATTGAATATATTGTACTCTTAATTAATACGATTGATCTGAGAATTATCAAGCGCAGATTGGAACTGTTATAAACATATGATATTTAAAACAAAAAATTTGCAAAAACATAAAAAAAAAAAAAAAAAAAATAATATTTTATTGTAATGAAAACTTGTTATACCCAAAGATTTTTTCTCATAGTGTTAATTATATATCTCTGTATTTGACTGTATGTCTTGCAGCACAATAAAATTGTGATGATTCTATCTTGATTATAGACGAACGTACTCGTGAGATCATTTTTTTTCTTTTTCTTTTTCTTTTTTTTTTCAGATATTTTTTTTCATTAATTTAATTCATCTTATTATCAATTATAATATTTGTATATGCATTTGATAAATTGAATTATATTGAATATATCAATGTCGGTAATACAGATTTAGATTAGTTGATAATTTTATCGACAGGGTTCTGTAATCACAGTCGATAATGTTACCGACACAGTTCTATAACCGCAGTCGATAATGTAGTACAAAAATTCGTCTCAATAATAACGTAGCAAGTTTCCATCAGTTTTCATCTGTACATCGATACATTGATCGTTCAACAGGTGACAGTGCATACAACAGGAGGACAAAAAAAAAAGGAAAGAATTTTTAGAAAAGCTTGGTAGAGAGAAGCTTGAACGCATTCGGGAACATGACATCGTTGTAAATGGATAATCATTTGATCCTTTAGTACATACTGTTTGAAGAATGTGAAAAGAATTCATTGAACAACGTGTGTTCAGTTGTGTAAGCATTTCTTTGTATGTATTGCATTGATAAAACAAATGACGACAAAGGAAGAATCTAATGTTCATTTAATAATCAACGAAAAAATTAATACAACAATTGCAGTGAAATTTCATAGTAATAATAGTAGTGAATCGAACAATATATTGATTGCAAAGGTTTATTCACAGTTTTAAATTAATTTTAATAATCTGAAGAAGAATGAAAGGTGTGCACGTGTAGAAAAAAAAAAGAAGAGGTTAGTTTTTATTGCATTTAATATCAAATTATCTTCGTATCAGTGTATTTTATTGTAATAACGTCACTTATATATACACACATATATATTCTGTATAAAGATGTTAGAAATGACACATACACGAGTACAAATTACGTTACAACGTTATACCTTTTGTTTAATATATTTTTAATATTTTTACTAACGCATACGTATAATATTAATATATATATTTGATACTTTAAAATATATAATTATTAATAAAAATTATTTTACTCTTTAATATCGTTGATTTTTAACGAATAAAATTGAATTAATGTGCTTCTGCTGAAATTGCATTGAAATGTCACGTAGACACTTTTGGCGCGTTATGTGATCACTACCTTCTTTTTTTTATTTACAAAATTAAATATTATTTTATTAATCATTTCATACACATTTTCGTAATAATTATCGAATTGTTTATTTTTTTTTTTTTATCATAATTAAAAAAATATACGATTTTTATAGATCATAATATGATCTATGTAATATTTTGTTTCAATTATTGCGTCATACAATAAATGTTTGAAATTATTTTTACGAAGTATTTTCGATAATCGATAAAATATCGAATATCGATCATTAATTTGCACGTAATATTAATATCGATATAATTAATCGTATAATTTCATACATGAAATAATTAATAAATAAAAAAAATCAAATTAAATATATAGACGCGTATATTGCATATTGCGAAATGTTTTTTGATAAGATAAGAATGTAATGTAAATACATATATATATATATATATATATATAGTTTCTCATTTCTTTTTTTGCTTATGTATTTTAACACTAGATATACCTAACTAGTCATTTTGACAGGTCATGCCATTTTAATTCAAAATTTCTACTTCGTGTATCATTTGAGTTCTGTAAATAATTAAGCGTTTTGTTATTTAAAAATGTCGATTAAAATTATTATTGTTAAACATTTTTTTTTCTTATTTTCTTAAGAGAAAATAATAATAAACGGTGGAAGTCTCCAAAAGCATTTCTTTTTATACATCAGTCATTTTGACTAGTCTGGTAGCAATAGGTATACTGAAAATGGTGGCATATATATATACATATATCTAGTGTTATAACATTATTTCAAATTTCACGTGTATTACATCAGTTCAAATAAATTACAATTATTAATTATCATTATTCAAATATTACACATGAATACTGAAATAACTGATTTAATTAGAATTAGGACGTATAGTAACCTTAACAAATATTGCAACAGATAAAACGAGTGTATTCAAACATACTTATCATAGTAAACATATATATATATATATGTGTGTCATTTTGTTAGTTACATTTAAAGAAAGTTTCCACAGATAATTCTTGAAATAAAATAGTTCAAGTATCTTTTAACCTTTGAATAAACCCAAAGTGCATTCTAACCATTAAGTGCAGTTAAGAAAATAGAAAATGGAACAAAAATGATTAATTTATAAATCATAATAATAATAATAATAAATAAAACTTTGTTTACATTTTAATGTCGTTATAATCAATGAATAAATATTTGGTTTATTTCAGTTTTCATTTTGTTTAATTTACGTTTATCACTTCTTAAGATAAATCTTTCGAATAAACAAATAAAATTTAAACAAGAATATCGCGTTATTACATGATTGTAAAACTTATTAACGTATTTTTTTAAAATACACTTTTTTTTTTTAATATTTAAAAAAATATATAAGTATTTTTTTTTTTTTTTCAATTTTTCATTTATTTATTTATTAATTTTCTTTTCTTAGAATATATTGTACGTTTGCGTGTGACCTTGAAACGTAACTGTCAAATTAAAAAGTACATTTTTCTTTGATTAGTAATGTGAAACAATTTAAACGAACAGAAAATGCATGCAAACATATGTCGGATGTTATAAAAAAAAAACAAGAAATAATAATAATAATAATACCACATTTAAACAATACTAATGAGTGATATGAAACAATGAGTTAAACAGTAACGTCATTCCATAGTTATCTGTAAACTTGATATTAAGCTAATGATAACCAATTAGAAATAATAGATATAATCAAGTGTATTTTAAAACGATAGTTAAAATTTCAAATTCATTGAAATGTTACGTAGTTTATTTTTCATTGTTTTTTTGTTGTTTTTTTTTTTTATTCATTTATCTTTATTTCGAATTCCAAGCGCGAGGTATTTAAAAAAAAAAAGAAAAAACAAAATGAAACCAATGACTCGTCATTGATTTAAACCAATACATTTAATCTTGAGAGTTAATTTTTATTTATCCTTGTTCCATTTTCTTTCTTTACGTTCTTCTTACGTTTTTTTTTTTTTTAACGAACTCTCATATGATTCTACGAAATTCAATTAAAATTTGTAAACAGAAAATATATTTTTCTTTCTCATTATTGACCAATGTGGTTAATAGAATTTGTGTATGTAAATAATCACGTTCTAACTTTTACTGTTAGTTTATTGTATTAGTATTTGTTATGATAATGATTTTAAGAAATCAACGAGGAAAGATTATATAAGATTTTATTTGCTTTAACACACATATATGTAAATATTCAATAATATTTATTGTATACGTAGTTCAAGGATAAACTTTGTTTCATTTTATGTTCAATTTTTATATACGAATTATATATATATATATAAATATATATTTATACGTTTCAGATTAATTTATTATGTTCTTTATAACATTGGGATAAAATCAATCGATAAAAATAACATTGCGTATACGTGAGCAACGTGAGAGAAAATTTTAAAATATGTTCCCGCGTAAATATAGATTTCAAATATGGCGGGCACACCCGCGCCTTTTTTTTTTTGATTGAGACTACGTGATACGAGAGTACGATTCTAAAAACATTTATCACGTCATTTTTGTTTATGCATATATACATATATCATTTCTAATTATATATCCAGAAGACTTTTATAATAATTATATATACAATAATATATTATTTTTATTAATAATTAATTAATAAAGTTAATGTGTATTTTAAATAATATTAGTAGATTTGGTAACGTAGTATTTCCGGAATGTGTCACATTTTAACTCTATACATGTTGTGTAATTCTATTTAAATATTAATCACATTTATTAATATAAATTAATTAATCAATCATGCATTACAGATAATTCATAAAAAAAAAAGAAAAGAAAAAGAAACGTTCATCGATCGAAGAAATATTAAAGGATTTTGAAAAGTGAAATTAATTTAATCATACTAAGGAAAATTTGATTAATTATTGTCATCTTACAAACAAAAACAAAAAAGAAAAATGACTCTCTTTAGAAAATACAATGGTAAGTAATTTTTGATATAAATTAATATTAAAAACAAAAAACAATTTGTTATAAGATAAATAATGAAATATTAATCATTATTCATCCTGATATTAATATATTTATGATATTTTATCATTCTGTTTATGAAAATGATATCTGACGTAAATACGTTTTTATTTATAGAAACACAAGTCTACGTTTCTAATATCTTTCCGTTTGAATATAAAAATAAGTTTAGAAATTCAAAAGTATTATCATAAATATATGAAATTTGTTTTTTTTTTTTTTAATAAACAACCAATTAATTTAATATAAATGACAATGGCAGTTTCATCATATCAGAATGTCATTTATAATTATATTTGTATTTTATTGTATTTTTTATTTTTTATTTTTTTAGTTTCATTTAATTTACATTCCAAATCATTTGTAAATCGAATTTATTTGATTAAAGAATATATATACATGCAAATGTTTGAATAAAAATAGATTGGAAGAAATGTATGTTGTGTATTAAGTCAAGGTCATCTAATAAAAATAGACCATAACCTTTGATTATTTTTTTCTTTTTTTTTTTTGTTAACGGATAAAAACAAAATGAAAAAAAGAAAAAAAAACAACAAGTAGACATTTTTATTTAGTCAAAGAAAAAAAAGATAAAACAACTAACACATTATGTCATAGTAATATACATGTTACATAAACGTCTGATGCGTGTGTTATCATCAACAAAGTTGTTTAGTTTTGTTTTTAAAACATTCAAGGCTGACGATTAGGATTAATAATATTTTATATATTCAAAAATGAAATGCAAATATTAATATCACTGTAATATTAATATCTGTATCATTGTAATACTAATATTATTGTTTTATTTTAATATATAATTATATATATATATATATAAGTCAACGAATTAGGGACCCTGTAGGAGGGACGCGTCAAAGAATTTTGGGGGACAGGAACTCGTGTAGTCACGTGATTGCGCGCGAATTAATCAAACATTTTAAATAGTATAAAAGTTGTATATAGTATTAGTGAATAGTGTAGAGGGTAGAGTGGTGAATTGGTTTGACAAAATTATGAAATAATGTATTGCATCAAATACAGAAAAAACAAATGAACCATATTTAATGATAATTAAAAAATTTATATTAAAAATAGAATAGGGTTAGACAAAAAAATTATTATAAATTCAAATAGAAAGATACAATTAAGTTTGATTTGATAAAAGGCATTACAGTATTTTGAAATTTCAAAACAACTTGTAGGAATTTATACAATTTTGATAAATACAATTATCTACTAGATATATATTATATTTACAATTATTTTAAACATTCGTACAAATTTGTTTTTAATTTTCAATATTAATAAATCAGCTAGGATTCCTGGGTATTATTATATCTTTATAACTAACCACAGTCGTTATTTATACATACCAAAGATAAACATGGCTGCGTGTTGCATCGGAAGCTGTCCCCCAAAATTTTCAGCCTAGAAATATGTATGGCGCGTCCCTCCAATAGGGTCTCTATCAACGAATTACTTTACACCGGCATCTGTTAGAATCTTATCGAACTAACAGAGATAATCATGACTCTAATTAATTAATAAACAAATAATTCGCAATAAAATAATATTGCGATTATAAATTGAAATATAAACTATCCTATCTTTCAAATTGAATGATACTGCACACAGTGTGCAAAATTTGATTAAAATCGGTTCAGTTGTTTAGGAGTCCATTGCGGACAAACATCGTGACACATAATTGATATATATATTAAGATATATTTAATAATAAAATAAATATATTTCATTAATTATAATTAAACGTTTAATAAAAAAAAAAACATCACACGAACATTTAATGTCATTTTTTATCAAAATAATCAAAAATAGCTGACTTTTGTTTGTTAAATAATTGTCTTTTGTAAATTATATAAAATATTCATACGTTATATTTATGTTTAACAGAAAAAATACCTCGCAGAGGTATACTGGGTGCTATGATGTTTTTTGCTTGTATGTTTTCATACGTGATACGCACAAATTTGTCGATTACTATCGTTGCTATGGTAAATGCAACAAGTAAAACTGGAAAAGGTGGTCCTGTTTGTATCGAAACTTCTCTTACAAGTAATCAAACTGTCGAGCTGAAAGATGTAATATCCTTTATACTAATATTACATTTTTAATTTTATATATCTAGCAATTTTACTACATTGTATATAAATGATTTATGAATTTTAGTATGGTGAACGTTATGAATGGAATCAACATATACAAGGTTTATTACTATCTGGATATTTCTATGGTGTTTTGCCAGCTAGCGTACCGGCTGGACTTTTAGCAGAAAAATATGGAGGTTCTAAAGTTGTAGCGTAAGTTCTAACATTATTATTATTATTATTATTATTATTATTACATCGATTAACTTTGTAAACTTTACACGTATTACTATTTATTATCAGATTCGCCACGTTAATTCCTGCAGTATTAAATCTTCTGATGCCATGGGCTTCTAGTATTCATTATGGCTTTGTATTCGTGCTTCGTTTTATGATGGGATTTTTTGGTGTAAGTTTTTGTTTGTTTTTTTTTTTTATTTTTGTTTTCTTAACAATTAATAAAACAATGATTAAAGATTAATCATAATGCGTTTCTTATCCATGTGTATAATACTTAATGTATTTATTAAACACTCTCAAAAGTATTCTATTTAATCTCATAACACTTTATATTATCTCCTGCTATATACCATATCAATTGTAGTAGCTAACACTTAATAATATATGATAAGCCAATTAAAATTTTTATTATAGGGTGCTGTTTATCCTGCTCTTCATGCGATGATAGCAAGATGGGTACCACCTAGCGAGAAAGGAATGTTTGTTTGGACAATGCAAGGTTATATCTCAATCATTTAATTATATATATATATAATAATAAAACTAGAAATATTAAATTATACAAATATAACACATCTTATGGTATTTGTTTTTTTTTTAGGTGGACCTTTTGGTACGGTTGTAACATTTTCATTATGCGGACAAGTGATCAGCGCATTTGGTTGGAAAGCAGCTTATTACGTTACCAGTGGACTTATGTTAATTTTCTATGCACTCTGGGTCTATCTAATTTATGATACACCTGATGTTCATCCAGGAATCACTCCAAAAGAAAAAGCACATATAAAAGAACAAATAGGCACTTCAATATCGAAACAAAAGAATCCATTACCCGTTAAATCTGTTGCCACGTCTATACCATTCTTAGTTTTATTATGGGCACATTTTGCAAACATGTGGGGAATATATTTCATCGCAACCAATGGTCCAAAGTATACTTTGGAAGTACTTGGATTCAATATGAAATCGGTTGGCTTTTAAAATTAATATAAATATATATATATAATTAAATCAGATATTGCAATTTGTATTGCTTTTTTTTTTGTTATTAATGATGATGTTTTATTTTGCAGGGTGGATTTCTTACAGGTTTACCTTACATAGCCAGATTAGGTGCTGGAGTATTGTTCGCTGCTTTGGGTGATTATATTAGAAGGAAAAATATTTTAACATTAGGTTGGATTCGTAATATATTTATGCTCTCTTGTGAGTATCATATTTGATATTACATTGTTTACGTTTATTTATTTATTTAAAAAAAATAATAATAATAATTAATAATAATGTTTTATTTATTTATTAGCACACGTGGGTCCAGCTCTTGCCTTACTCGTTATGACTTATGCTGGATGTGACTCAACAACAGCAATTGTTATGTTAATCTTAGCATTGACTTTCAACGGTGCCGCATGTCAAACTAATTTGGTTAATCATCAAGATCTTGCACCAAACTTTGCTGGTTCTTTATACGGTGTTATGAATACATTTGGTAGCTTTCCTGGATTTATTATTCCAGCAATTATCGGTGCTTTAACTAATGAAAGAGTAAGTAATGTAATAATTGATTAGTAATCTTCTTCACAAAAATATATATTATATTATTTATATTTGAGAGAAATTTTGTTGTTAATATTTGATGATTACATTTGGTAGAATGGAATAGAAGAATGGCGTGTTATGTTTTGGATATCAGCTGGTGTATTTATCTCAGCAACTATTTTGTTCTGGATATTTGGATCTGCACAAATACAACCGTGGAACGATTTGAGTAATGTTAAACCTGTTGACATATCGGAAGAAGAGAAACAAATAAATGTAACAGAATTACCAATGAAAGAATTACAGACTGAGACTACTGAAAATGCAACTGAAAGCGAACGTCTGTAAAATGATGTATTAACTATTTGATGATGATTTACAATCTAGTGTGTGAATTTGTGAATTACATTTTTATTAGGGTAATTAATTTTTAAGTTCTCATTTTGTATCTTCATCATTTCTTTTTTTTTTTTTCTTGTCTACGTTATTTTTATATTTTATTTTATTTTTTTTTTTTTTTTTTTTTTTTTTTTAAGATATAAGTGTACTCACGTTCTTTGACGACTGTCTGTCATGATGCACAATTTACATATTACAAATGAATAATTTCATTCATTATTATACATATTTAATATTCATTCGTTATCTATTAAGTATTTCAATCTCAATGAGAATTATCTTACAAAGGGGTTTATTTTGTATTATCTGAATTTTAACTTTTATATTTTATCTCTGACCAAAAATGTAGATTTTATACATGGATTTTGCTATATATACTAGAGGTACACCGCCACACGTAGCTGTGGCTCACAATCAGTCCGATACACATGTCTCTTTAAGTCAACAAATTACCTTATACCACCATCTGTTAGAATCTCATCGAACTAACAGAGATAATCATGACTCTTCTTTGTTAATAAACAAATAATTCGATTATAAATTGAGATATAAACCATCCTATCTTTCAAGTTGAATGATACTGCACACAGTGTGCAAAATTTGATTAAAATCGGTTCAGTAGTTTAGGAGTCCATTGCGGACAAACAATGTAACACGTAATTTATATATATTAAAATAAGATAAACTATCCTATCTTTTAAGTTGGATGATATTGCACACAGTGTGCAAAATTTGATTAAAATCGGTTCAGTAGTTTAGGAGTCCATTGCGGACAAACATCGTGACACGTAATTTACATATATATATATATATATGTAAAATTATTACTGAGTACCATAAGCATACTTATTTATAAGTATTTATAAAATAATATTTTCTTATTGATTTACAAGTGAATGTGTGGGGGTGATCTTTAAACTATTTAATAGTGAATACCAAAAATGACAAATTTTGTAATATTATTTTTTATCTAACTATCCATGCCTTTTTCTTAATCAAATAAACACATTTTTTTTATTGACAAATTATTCGAAAACTTTTGACAATTATTATCAATTAAAAAATATATGATACAATCTGTTACAAAAGTTATTATTATACTACTGTATTTTATATTTTGTAACTTGTATTTTATAATTATACGTAGAAAAACTTTTCAAAACTACATTCTGTATTTCTTCAAAATTACAAACTATATCTGAGATATTAGCAATAATGTATTTTATAGTAGATTTCATGTATTTATTATAAAAACAAGCTGAAAATTATATTTACAAAAAAAAGAAGAAGAAACAACAATATTATTATACATTTAAAAATACTTGAAAAATCTTCTGTAATATAATTGTTGCTTAAATCATATTATTTGCATATAATATATGTAATACTCAAAAAAACAAAACAAAAAAAAACATGATAAATGAAAAATACTGCCTACATATAAAATAAAAAATCATCTTGTTGTTGCAATGTTGTGTACAGTCTCTTCAATAATTACAAAATGTTACTTTACATTATAAATTAAAAAAAAAAAAAAAAAACGAAGTTGCAATAATTTCAACAATTTATTGTAACATTTTCTTAGATTAACTATGATCGAATATATGAATGAATAAATACATCTTATTATGTATATATATATATACCGGGTGAGCAATTTAAATGTTACTCTCAAAAACCAAGTAAATTTCGAATTTCTTCAATTATCAATAGAAATCGAGTTTTTCTTGTACTCCGTTTGAAATATCCCACCCGGTATAAATGTCTAACAGTCTTGTCACTAAGTGGCCGAAAATGTAAGCGGAACACATGATGATACAGGAGGTATCAAAACTTAGTAAACTTTCTAACCACTAGATGGCACTAGTAAGCTGATTTAACCGCTAGATGGCAGTACTGTACGGATCTAACCATTTAATTAATAAACATTTAAATAATTGATTTCTCTATAATTACAAATTTTTTTATGAACTTTTATGATTTTAAAATATTTTATAGAGTCTATAGAATATTCCAAGTATCCAAATGTTTATAATTTATGTCTGAAAATTCAATAAATTAAATGTTTAAAAATGACAAGTATGCCATAACGATTATTTTGAAAATAATGTATTTTCAAGCATATTTTATGAACTTTTATAATTTTAAACTATTCCTTAGATTTTTTTAAATATTTTAAGTATTTAAATGTTTATAATATATGTCTGGAAGTAATATAAATTAATTATTTAATATTTGACCAATACCTAGGATGGTAGGCGTCCACTAAGAACTTATAGGCTAATAACCAACCAATGAACGTTCTAGTTTTGAAACCGCCCATACTCGAATACTTCTATTCGGTATTTCGAATACCTCTTGTATCATCATGCTCTCCGCTTATAATTGTCTGATTTTTGCACCGAGAGAAACCAATTTAAACCCCTTATACCGGGTGGGTAATTTCAAAATGACTATATCAGAAAATGATTTCTATTTGAAAATTGGATAAAAGCATCAAAATTTGGATTCAAGGGTGATGTTTATTTTTCCCACAGTATATATATATATATATGAATATAATTGAACTTATTGATAGATACATTGATAAATATATTTTCAAGCTATTAAATATTTTTTTTATAAATTTGCATAGAATTTATTATAATTTGTAAGAGTCTACAATGTAAATATTTATAAGTTGTTTTGTCAAAGTTATTTTGATGCTGAATTGATGTGAACACTGTAAAAAGAAAATCATATAAAATTAAATTATAATTAAAAATATTATAAACTCTTGATTATTGCACATAATGTAAAATATATAAGATAAATTTAAAAACATTACATAATTATTTTAAGAATTACAATAGATTTTCTTCTAACAATATTTTGACAAGATATCACTTTAATAAATTACCATCAGATATTATTGGTATTTAACTATTAAATTATTCCGCCAGATGTCGCGACGCGTGCCTTTTTTATCTTTTTCTACTTCTCGATTATATGTCCAACGCCATTTTGTAACTCCATCTTAACTTGATAGCCTGTTTTCATGTGCCGGTCATTGTAGTAAAGTTATTTCAATTAAATAATCATCGAGTTTATAATTATTTGTCGATAAAATGACGCAGAATAAATTAAACGATTTTATGTCAAGATTTAATAAAAGTCCGAATAGTTTATCACTAGGATTCAAGCTTCTTGCTGCAGCCGGCGTAACAGCTTATGGAGTAGCTAAATCTATGTACACAGGTGTGACTTCATTTAAATTTTACTAATTAATATTTATCGATAGATTATTTTATAGATACTGGAAAATAAAAACAACAAGTTATTAAAATAATACTTTTGTTGTTTTTTTTTTTTACAGTTGAAGCTGGTCATAGAGCAATTATATTTTCTCGTATCAATGGTATCCAAAAAGATATATTTCCTGAAGGTTTACATTTCCGTATTCCATGGTTTCACTATCCCATAATATACGATATTAGAAGTAAACCAAGAAAAATTTCATCCCCAACTGGATCTAAAGATTTACAAATGGTTAATATATCTCTTAGAGTTCTGTCACGACCTGACGCAACTGCGTTACCAACTATGTACCGTCAATTAGGTCTTGATTATGATGAAAAGGTGATTTAACATTAATTCAATTCAATTATTTATAATATTTATATACTATAATGAAACATCTTATTTAAATAATTTGAAATACTTTGACAGGTATTACCAAGTATATGCAACGAAGTGCTTAAATCAGTTGTCGCTAAATTCAATGCATCACAGCTTATAACACAAAGACAACAAGTTTCTATTTTAGTACGTAAAGAATTGACGGAACGTGCTCGTGATTTTAATATTGTGTTGGATGATGTATCAATAACCGAATTAAGTTTTGGTAAAGAATATACTGCTGCAGTTGAAGCCAAACAAGTTGCCCAACAGGAAGCACAAAGGGCTGCATTTGTAGTAGAACACGCTAAACAGGAAAGACAACAGAAAATTGTACAGGCGGAAGGAGAAGCAGAAGCAGCTAAAATGATATCCTTTTACAACGATTAATTTTCAAATCAAATATTTTTATATTTCTAATGAAAGTGATCCTTAACTCCATTGCACCTTGGTTTAGCTTTAAGCCAAAATCCAGGATACTTGAAGTTACGTAAGATTCGTGCATCACGACGAATTGCTCGCACGGTAAATAATTAATCATAATATAAATATATACAGTATAATCTCACTAATCCGGCACTTCAATAAACCGATACGTCCAATAATCCGGCACCCCCACCCTCGCCCTTTTACTCATATGCGCTCCGTCACCGCGTCGTCGTTTAGTAATCTAACCTCAAAACTTATCACTATTTTTCTCTATAATCCAATAATCCGGCACCCTCTGGTTTTTAATAGTGCCGGATTAGTGAGATTGTACTGTATATATAAATATTTAAAAAAAGATAGATTTTAATTGATATATATATATTAATAAAATGAAAAATAATTTGTAGATCGCCCAATCTCAAAACAGAGTGTATCTTAGTGGAAACAGTCTTATGCTGAACATTCAAGATCCTTCATTCGATGACTCATCGGATAAATTAAAAAGTAAGAAGTAAAATGGGAACAAAATTCTGTTGAGCTTACTTTTTTCATTATTTTTCATGATATTTTTAATACCGCTTATAAATATATTATACATTACATGTATATATGTAGTACAAAGCACATGTATCTTATTGTTCTTACCATAGATACATATATTGTCAATAAGACTTAAGATAATCATTATCGTCTTGTTCTCTCTTTCTCTCTCTCTCTGTACAATCTTCATGTCCTTTTTATCCCATATTGCACAAAGGCTCGCTCGCAAAGCTCGAGGTAAACTGTTTTCAGGTAACGAACGCTTGAACCGGAGCAGTTGGAATGAATCAACACAGCACGCGGTTAATGTCTTAAAATCTGGTCCTCAAGCAGTAAATAATGCAGATAAATCTTACATCGAGCTTACAACAACTAATCCTGAAGATTCCATTTCTATTGTATTGGATTCTGCAGAAGATGGTGCTAAAATGATTGTTTCTTAAATGTAACATTTGTTTACATTGAATAAACTATTTCTATGAGTTTGCGCAGCGAGCTTCTAACAAATAATATCAATCAAACTTTTATATATAATATATGTGTCACGTTAGTAGTTTATATAATTTTATATACTGTTATTATACATAGAATCAATACAATAAAAAGACTAGAATCAAAATAAAATCAAATATTTTGAAATAAATAATAATTTATTGAAACAACACGATGTAGAATAAAAGTAAGTAATATTGTAATAATTACAAATTAATTTCTGTAAACGTTAAAAAGCGATAATTTGTATTTGAAATTATAATTGTTAGAATCTTGTTCTTTTTCTTTATAAATTTATCAGTTTGATGAATATATGTTAGGTACGTGTAAAACTCTCATAATCAATTGTAAATGTTAAATGGCTTGTATCAGCTGTTGCTATAAATCCAAATTTAATTTCTTACTCAATTGAATTAATAAAAATATTAATGAGGGGATTTTTATTAAAATGATGTAAAAAGAAATACATATATAATAAATAATAATAAAAGAAAATGTTTTTATTATCCATAGAGTTATTACAGATAGAGTAGGCGAACCATAGGCGGTTATGTAAGTGGAAATGTCTCTGCATGAATATAGCAAAAAACGAAAGGTTAGTGTTGTCTCTCTAACTTGCGCGAGCGGCGCATGCGCATTAGTCTGTTAGTAGAGGTTAAGGTAGCTGATTTTAGTACGGCACGAGTACCGGCACGAGTTCGAATCTTGCTAACCTCTACTAGCAGACTAATGCGCATGCGTCACTCAGCGCAAGTTAGAGAGAGATAACATTAACCTCTCATGTTCTATCTCTTTTTATATCGCCGACAAGTTTTATACTGGCTTGCCTGTTCTATGTGTAGTATCTCTATGTATTTTATAAATTTGTTATATATAGCATAACTGTGCGGCGTTAGTGTAGTAGTAGTAGTACGTCATATATATATATGTCATTTGCCTTTGACCACCATTAAAAATAGTATTTAAAAATCTGTTGATTTTTTATAATACACATTGCTGTTTTTTAATATATAAATAAACATTTTCCTTCTCATTATTTGTAATTGAATGGTTCATTATTCAAGGTTCGTATATGGTTCATATAATAAATTCATTTAAAAATATTTAATTATATGCATAAAGTTAACCTTAAAAAAAAAAAAAAAGAAAAAAAATCATTTCAACTGATAAGGGGCTTATTATGAATAACAAGAATTCTTCAAGATTAATCGAGAAAATAGTTAATTTAATATCTCGTAAGAATGAAATTATTACAGGTTTAATATATCTTTTAATTGTTATTTATACACAGATGGGTGAAGATAAGCCAACAGAAGTTACAGCTGGGTATGTTAACATTTTTCATATGATTGCATCATCATTATTATTATTATTATTAACTTAAATTATTTTTATTTATTATTTATTTATTATACAGAGAAGAATTGTCTAAGAAAGCTCTTAAGAAACAACAAAAGGAAGCTGAAAAAGCAGCAAAGAAAGCTGAACGTAAAGCTCAAGTTGTAAGTATGAAATCAATGTTTATTGTTTATTGTTGATTGTATTTAAATTTAATAAATAATTAAATACATTTTTCTTATTAAATAGCAAACGCAACAAGATGCAGTAGAACAAGAGGATGTATCGGTTGGCAAATATGGACAATTAACTATGATACAAAGCAATGAAGTGCATAAGGAAAGAATTTTTGTTCATGTGAAAGAATTAAATAAACAATTAGAAAATCAAACAATATGGTTAAGAGGCCGCTTGCATACAAGTAGAGCTAAAGGTATATTTTTTTTTTTTAATAAAATAGATTTTATCCTAATATATGTAAATATATAATATTTTGTAATATAAACTTTTAGGCAAACAATGTTTCATTGTATTAAGACAACAGTCTTATACTGTACAAGGATTAGCTGCGGTTAATGAACAAATTAGCAAACAAATGATTAAATTTATATCAAAGTAAGTTTTTGATTAAAATTATCAAATTATTTAATATGATAGATATAATATCTGTTTTATAGTATAACAAAGGAATCTATAATAGATGTTGAAGCTATTGTAAAAACAGTACCCGCTGTAATTGAATCATGTACACAAAAAGACGTAGAAGTACACATCCAAAGAATTTTTGTAGTAAGCGCAGCAAAACCTCAATTACCACTTCAAATTGAGGATGCTGCTAGGGTTGTTAATGAATTTGATGATACAGGATTGAATATAAAAGTTAATCAAGATACCAGATTGGATAATAGAATTTTGGATTTACGTACTCCTGCTAATCAAGCTATATTTAGAGTCGAAGCTGCAGTATGTAAACTTTTTCGAGATATTTTAACAGCCAAGGTAATTATTTCTTTACTTTCATCAATATAAACGTTAATCAATTGAAATGTAACTACTCTCTATCAATGTGTTTTGTTTTATAGGGTTTTGTTGAAATACATACACCAAAAATTATTTCTGCTGCTAGTGAAGGTGGTGCAAATGTATTTACTGTATCTTACTTTAAAGGAAATGCATATTTAGCTCAATCACCGCAACTTTACAAACAAATGGCAATAGCAGCAGACTTTGATAAAGTTTTTACCATCGGTGCAGGTATAAATAATAATGACAAAATTTAAATAATAATTATTATCTACATGTAAAGTAAAAAATCATTAATAATAAAGTAACAAATTTGAACAGTTTTTAGAGCCGAGGATTCTAATACTCATAGACATTTGACAGAATTTGTTGGTGTTGATTTAGAAATGGCATTTAAATATCATTATCATGAAGTTGTTGATACCATTGGTCAAATGTTTACAGAATTATTCAAAGGTTTACGCGACAAGTTAGTATTGAATTTAAAATAAATATCAAATATAATACAACATTTTTGTAAGAGATAATTAATAAATATTAATTTTTAGTTATGCCAATGAAATAGCAGCTGTTCATCAACAATATCCAGTAGAACCATTTAAATTCTTAGATCCACCATTGAAATTAGAATTTTCCGAAGCAATTGAATTATTGGCAGAAGCAGGTGTAATATTAGGAGAGGAGGATGATTTGTCAACACCAGATGAAAAATTATTGGGAAAATTAGTAAAAGCTAAAGTAAATTATATTCTCCTTTTATAAATATCTTTGAACAATATTTTTAACGTTATTATAACAAAAAAATATGTTTCTTTTTTTTAGTATGACACAGATTTTTATATTTTGGATAAATATCCTTTGGCAATAAGACCATTCTACACTATGCCTGATCCGAATAATCCTGTACGTGTGATCACATTTTTAACATTTATTTCTTTATAATATTATCCATAATGAAATCACAAAATAATAATAATAATAATAATATAATTATATTTTTGTATATAACAGAAAGCATCAAATTCTTATGACATGTTTATGCGTGGCGAAGAAATCATATCTGGTGCTCAACGTATTCATGACCCAGACTTTTTAACAGAACGTGCCAAACATCATGGTATTGGTAAGTTACTCTTTACATTTATACTTATTTATTTTTTTGTATCTATCTCTATCTATTTATAAATTATATATTATAAGATAGATAATCTTTATTTAACCCAACTTTACAGCCATGTGGTGTGACTTGGTCCACAACTCCTCTTCATTCATCCATCCCACTCATTCCTTATTGATTCTCCTGCTTGCATTATCCCTAGGCCTGTCTCGTTTCTTCTCCCTTTGTTATGTTCTCTGCAAATCCTCCTTTGTTTCTCCACATATCTCAACCATCCCTCCACTTTTTCGTTCATTTTCCCCTCTAAAATTTCTTCTTCCTTCAGGTCTGTTTTCTCAAGCTTCGTGCAGCCTTCCATCAGGTGCCTCAGTGTCCCAGTTTCTAACGCCACATAGTCCACATCTCCTCTCACGCTTATCTAGCCAATACTTATTGAACTCTTCTAGGTTTCCACATCTAGCCCTCGCTATTAATCTCTGGCTTTCTCCTCTCTCACACCTGCTGAGGTATTCTGGTTTTGCGGCCAATCTTATCCTTTTATATTTCCTGTTGTACCTCGCTTCATCTATCTTGTTGGTTTGCAGTTGGCCCTGTGTTTCTCTGTCCCTTTCCTTCAGTCTTACATTTATAATTGCACTTACATTTTCCTCCTACTGCCTTCATCTCTCTAAACCTGCTTGACTTAATCCATCCCTTTCTTTGCTGTCCTTCGTCTTCAATGTCCTACCCCTTGCCTTCCTAACCCCGTCCTCGAACCTTAGCACTCTCTGTCCTGCTTCTATCCTTATTTTATCTCTCTTTGTTTCCTCTAGAATGATGTACCCTGGAGTACAACGTTCTAGTCTCAGATACCAACGTATATACTTTAGCTGAATCCTCTCTAGCTCTGCCCTTTCTGCCCAGCTGAAAAGCTCCGCTCCGTATAGCATAACTCCTCTAACTAGGTAATCAAACATCATCATTTTCCTATTGAAGTCGTCCTTGAATTTCCTCTTCCCTATCCCCCATACTTAGGAGCTAGGTACCGAGTTGATCAACCTGGACCGAGCCCAATTGAGGCTGGTTGTAGGATTGGTCACCGGACACTGGCACCTTAGAAAGCACCTTACGCGACTGGGCCTTGCACAAGACTCGGTCTGCGGCAGGTGCGGCGAAGGAGAGGATACCCCCCTCCATCTCATAACTCAATGCGTTGGGCTCGCGGACGTCAGAAATGATGTCCTTGGGACCACCGCCAACAACTTCGACCTAGTGGGCTCAGGGGCGGCCAGACTCCTGCGCTTTGCAAGGGAGTCGAGGCTGCCCGCGGGACAGGTTTTTCCCCGCAAGGGGCCCGGGTACAATGGTCCAGAGACTGAGCGCCCGGGTAAACAAACCTTAAGGAAAAAAAAAAAAATCCCCCATACTTGTTTAATTACAACATTCGCTTTCTTCGTCCTCTCCCTCACGTGCCTCGTCAGATCTCCGTTTCTTTGGAAACAAATCCCCAAGTACATGAACTCTTTTACTGTTTCTATTTCTTGCCCCTTCCACTTTCAGCTTGACTCTCTTTTTATTCAAGTATCTTTCCAGTCTCTTCATCAATGCCCTCATATCCTTTTCCTCATTTGCTACCAACACCATATCGTCCGCATATACCAATGACCAGAACTTCTTCTTTCCTACCACATTTATAAATTATATATTATATTGTAAATAATATTGTAAATTAATATAATGAATATTTTGTATTGCAGATATTGAGAAAATAAAATCATACATCGATGCATTTCGATATGGATGTCCTCCTCATGCCGGTGGTGGTATTGGTTTAGAACGTGTCGTGATGTTGTATCTTGGTCTGGATAATATCCGAAAAACTTCCATGTTTCCTCGTGATCCTAAACGTCTTACACCATAGATAATATTTTATGCATACTATATTTACTAAATATGTATAGTGATCATATTGGCTTTGTATGTTTGACATTTTTCAAGTCTTTACAATATAAAAAGAAGAAGAAGAAGAAGAAAAAAAAACCAAAGTAAATTTATAATAAAAAGTTAAATGCAATTATTATATCCTACCTTAAACAGCCATTCAGTTAAACATTGTTTACAGTCAAAAAAAAATATTAAATAAGTTAATAAATTATGATTTATTAGTTATGAAAATATGTAGAAATATATCTATCTATTTTTATTTGTTTGCTTTAATTGTTTAATTAATATTATCTTTATTTTCTGACATCTTTTTCTTCCCACTGTCATCATTTATTTATTTATTTTATCTAGAGATGCGAATTATCTTTACAATAACAATTATATTTAAAAGAAAAACAAAAGTACAGAAACGTATAATATCAGTCTACTTATCTACATTATAACTTTGACCCAATCTAACCTTATTTTTAGGTTATGCGGGAGAATCTTATAAGATAATAAGATTCACAATTTAATGTAATATCATTACATTCTTTTGAAAGATTTGATGTATACAAACGTTTATTAATAATATATTTAAAACGTGTTATTCTTTTAAATATATTTTTTCTATTAACACAAAGTATTCTTTATATGTAAGTGTACTTTTTAATATATAATATATATTTTGAAATTTATTAGTTTTGAATAATGTTTTTTTTTTCTTTTACAGATAAAATGATCAAGTTAAGTTTACGATTATCAAAATTGAAGATTCATATTAAAGATAATATTAAGATTAATAATGTTAGAAAGTATTCAGATTTTGTTAAAATTGTTGAAGTAGGCCCAAGAGATGGATTACAAAATGAATCAAAGATTGTATCAACTAATACAAAAATTCAATTAATAAATAAATTATCTGAAACAGGTTTGCGTACAATTGAAACGACAAGTTTTGTATCACCAAAGTGGATACCACAAATGGCAGATAATGTTGAATTATATAAACAAATAAAAAAGAATCCTGATGTATCGTATCCAGTACTAGTGCCAAATTTGAAAGGATTAGACAATGCATTGAAAGTAGGTGTTAAGGAAATAGCAATTTTTGGAGCAGCGTCAGAAACATTTACAAAGAAAAACATTAATTGTACTATAGCAGAAAGTGTAACAAATTTTACAGCAGTGATCAAACAAGCTAAAGAACATAATGTAAAAGTTCGAGGTTATGTTTCTTGTATAGTTGGTTGTCCATATGAAGGATACATTGAACCCAAAGTTGTAGTTAACTTATCTTCATTAATGTTAGATCTTGGATGTTATGAAATATCTTTAGGAGATACAATTGGTGTAGGAACACCCAAATATATTAAAAAACTTTTGAAAGAGTTACAGATGATATCGTCCAATGATGATATGTCTAAATTTGCTTTACATTGTCACGATACTTATGGTCAAGCAATAGCAAATATATATGTTGGTCTTGAAAATGGTATTAGAGTATTTGATTCTTCCATTGCTGGGCTTGGAGGATGTCCGTATGCTGCTGGTGCTTCAGGAAACGTTGCGACTGAGGATTTGTTGTATCTTTTACACCAACAAGGCTTAGAAACTGGAGTAAATGTAAATAAAATAGTAGAAATAGGTAATTATATTTGTAATGAATTAGATAGAAAGAATCAATCTAAAGCTGGACTTGCTATACTTGCCAAAAAAAGTCATCAATTTTAAATATATATATATAYACAAACTGTGTTTGTTTGTATTATTTAAATCATATTTATAAGTGCATTTAATAATACCAATTGTGATCATTATATATATATATATATATGTGTACATATATATATATATTATATTTCAAATCCAGAATATCAATCACATGTTAATATACAAGTATACAAGTAAATATTTAAAAAGTACATTATAATACATACATAATATTAAAATAATACACAAGAAAAAAAAAATATATATATATATATAGAGAATTAACCATGTACATTCAACCTGTTACGAAATATTTGATAATTCTTGTAATATAGCCTGTGTATCTAATGTACTGAGATCAATTGATCCTCGAGTGTCAATGACAACACCTGTTACCTGTAAAATTTGTACGTTTGATTAATTAATTAATTTAATTATTAATATTATTCATTTTAAATGTATATATTATATATTTACCATATCTTCGAAAAAAGCTGTATGATTAGGTTTTTCCGAATATCTTTCGTACTGATCCAAATTATCTCGTAATTTTAAAGTAAGACTATCATAATTTTGTATTATAATAGACATAATTTGTTGTTCGGATGGAGTAGATAGGCTTTCGCTTGTTAACCATGCAGTTATTTTTGGTGAAAAATGATTAACAATATCTCTCATATTAACTAATGAATTAGTTAATTTAAGTGCATGTTCTTTATATTCATATGATTCACTAGTTGAATATCTTAATGCTGTAATATATAAAATAATATGATTATATTTATAATATAACTAATTATTTTGTTCATTTATAATATTGAATCGAGTCATAAGTAACTTCCGATGCGGTTATGTAGAATCTATTTTTCGTATTTACCTATTACTAGGGGTTCCCCGCCACGCGGGGTTAACGACTCTTTGTTAATAAACAAATAATTCGCAATAAAATAATATTGCGATTATAAATTGAGATATAAACTATCCTATCTTTCAAGTTGGATGAAACTGCACACAGTGTGCAAAATTTTATTAAAATCGGTTCAGTAGTTTAAGAGTCAATTGCGGACAAACAACGTGACACGTAATTTATATATATTAAGATAAGATAAACTATCCTATCTTTCAAGTTGGATGAAACTGCACACAATGTGTAAAATTTTATTAAAATCGGTTCAGTAGCTTAGGAGTCCATTGCGGACAAACAAATATATATATATATATATACATATATCTATAAAAATACAGTATAAATGTAGCTTAGAATACATATAAAAACATCCATGAAAAGTGTCTTGCACTTATCAGTCGCAGAAACGCAATTCTTTGTCTCAAAAAAAAAAAAAAAAGACGGAAGTTATTTATGACAGGACCTTTATAAAAATAAATAAAAAAATATATATTTACCCATAGCATTTAAATTAGTAAAAATAAGTTTCATTCGTATAATTTCATAAAATAATTCATCGTAACTACTCGACGAAGATAAAAATGTATCTCCATATGTAATGAAAAAGTTCAAAATATTAGCAACCTATGAAAGCCAATAGTATATTATAATTTTTAGAAAGCTTCTTTCATTGGGTCACTTTACCTGAATAGCTAATGGAAAAATATTCATTTTTTTAATCAGATGACTCTCATGAGTAGTAAGAAATTTCAAAAGATTAATTAAGGCAGTCCAAAGATCTCTCCATTGATATCCAAGTCTGACTCTGCATCTTTTTTGATAACACAAAAGTCTTTGCAATACACCGATACATTGGTGATATAATTCAAGAGGAAATTTCTTCATCATGTGCGATGTTATAAATTCGACTAATAAATCTGAAAAGAAAGAAAAAAAAAATTAAATGATATATTAAATAAATAAAATATTTTTCATAAAATACATGACTATAACGATAAGATAATAATTGTACCGAGCAATGTAGCTGCAAGAGGTTGTGCAGGTGCTATTTTATCCTGTAACTTTCTATGATGCATTGGTACTCTGTGTAACTGTACTCTAAATGCTAAATTAGCATCATGCATCAAACTATTTGCATATTGATCTTCCGCAATACAGCTTAATATTAGGAAACATAATTTAACATTATTCATTATTGCCTCTGTTCTTATGACCTGCATAACTATAGAACTGAAATGATACAAAATTGTTCAAAGATATTAAACTCATATTAAATAAATTGATGCTTTGTTTTCTTTTTTTTTTTTTTTTTACTGGGAGATGATACATTACCAATATTGTAAAAATGTAGCAAGTAAATTAAATGGCTGTGCCATAACATCTGGTGGTTGAGCACCAGGAGCTACGGCATTAGGACCAAGAGTATTATTTGGCGAAGGTGGAGCACTCGTATCACTTTGTGTATATGCCAATGTAGTTACAAAATTACGATTTAAATGTGTCGCCTCGTATAAAGCTAATAATAATGCATTATTTGCACGAACTTGTTGCGTTTTAGCTTCCTCTTCTCCAACAAACATACTACCAACAATACTCGTTAATGATGATAACCATGACGCTTGTATTTCTACAAATTCATTATTTTATAAGAAAATAATTTTATATATATATATATATATATATATATCTAAATTGAATAAAATTAAGTTCTATATATATATATATATATTACCTGTTCTTTGTTGAGCAAATTGTCTACAAAACTCAGTCAATGAACTGGATATTACTTGTCCGTATCCATTAAGCGCTAACTCATCATCAAGAATTGATAATTTAACAATATAAGGATTTGTACTTTCATGCTTTCTATAATTAACTAAAAGTGTTAACAATAGAACTGCATCATGACCATGACGATTTCTAGCACCTGTATCTCTCAATAACTAGAACAAATATGATTGGTGATACTTAATAAAAATATAATTATACGAAAGTTGGAACTTAAATAGTGGCTGTCTTGTTACTGTCCTTCAAAGTAGTCACCAGCGTTGTGTAGAACCCATTAGCAGAGCCTGTTCTGTTGATGGTGAAAATGGAATGGTCTACTACCTGTCGAATCTCTGGAACAGTTCTGAAACGAATACCATGAAATGGAAATGGTGGAATCACCATAACTTTCACCGTACTGGGGCTCTGACGCACTTTCAACTTTTGCGGCGACCCATAATGACGTTATTCATTGGATTGGCGTTTCAGTTTTGGTTCCAGAGATTAGACAGGCAGTAAACCGCTTGTACCATCACACCATTAACAGAACAGGCTCTGCTAACGGGTTTTACAGAACGCTGGTGATTACTTTAAAGGACAGTAATAGATGCAAACATGTAACTCTTGTGTATCAACACACTTACTTGAACTAAAGACTCGAAAACACTATTAAGCATCACATATTCCAGTAATGTATTCTGGCTTACGTTATCCATTCCGGTAACAATAATGAGTAATAATTTTAAACACAATGCTTTTAAACTATCAGGATATTCACCTAAAGAGTATTATTATAAAATAGATAGAAACAATTATTAATATATATCTAAATATATAAGTAATTCATTGAAATTACCTGTTAAAAAATTATTACAATGTTGCATTAATGTGGTCATTCTTTGTTCAGCGGAATTAAAACCTACAAGGATGTCTATTAAATTAAATCCGCAATCTCCCTGACTAGCCTTTTTATACATAGATTGAATAACAGCTGCTAAAGTTTGTAACGCATATACTACTCTAAATGGATGTTCATCAACTAATGTATCTACGCAATGACATACTAAAGCATTTAAATTTTCTCTGCTTGCATTCAATTGTTCTAACGTCATATGAAGAATTTCACTTTCTATGTGAGGAACCTATAAACAAATAATTATTAAGATTAATTTATTATGATAGTTTGTAATTTGATAAGTATTGTTAATTTTATATTTGTTTTTTTTTTATATTAAATTACTTATACCATAGGTTTAATAAGAAATAATTCATTCCAAAAATTAGGATGTGCCAAAGTTAAATCCTCTCCTTTAAAAAAACTTTCATAAATAGGTACAAGCTTTCCTTTGTGTTGACGTTTAGAACCAGAACCACTCCGTTTACGCATTGCCATTGTCATGATGATTTATTCTTCTTTGATCATACCTCTTATCTAAGAAACAATTATTGTTTATTAATAAAAAAAAATACCGATATTAAATACTTTATACAAATTATAGTATAAATAGTAAAGAATAAGTTGCATTAAAAAAAAAAAAATAATAATAATACAAACAATCAGTAATCTAATCTTGACAAATGCAACTTGTATATCTCTTGTCAAATTGATGCACATGTAATACCATTTATAACCTCACTTTTATATAATACATACAAATCTCTTAGAGGTTATATTTATATAAATTACACATTAATAGAAATGTAATTTAATTAAATATACATAAATAATAAAATAAATCAAATTACAGTAAATATATATAAATTAAAAGGTGTATACTTACAAACATAACTTGAAATATTATTTCTGTCTTAACTATTTGTATATTTGATTTTTCTAGGGAAAAAATATAGTATATAATATTATAAATAAAATATTTGACGTGTGGACAAATAAATGATTAATTTTCGAATGTGATTTTCTTTTATGAAAACAATACATACGTTTATAAAAATACCACTCCTACAATAATGACAGACCGCTATGAAGCGGCTCCAATCGCCATAAATATACTTATCAGAATATTTTCAAGTGCATACTTTGCTAAGTATACATTTCATATTGATTTTCGTTCAAAAACAAATAGAAAATTAAACGATCATCGTGTTGCCATCATAAAACATCTTTTTCATTGTAATCCTATAAATAAAAAAAACACTTTACATATATATACATATATTTTATAAATATTTTTTAATAATGGCGACATTTAAAAATACCGCCAATTAATGACGTCACAACTATGAACGCATATTAGATAATTTATTGGTCAATTGTAAACAGATTATTAACATTTCATTTCTAAATATTCTATTAGTTTTAATTACAAAAATATATATATATATATATATATATATATATATATATAAATAAATATACATTATATAAATAGATAAAATAAAATAGAAAAAAAAGTATTTATAAAAAAAAAAAAATAATCGTATAATATGTCAATGGAATAATCGATAATCGAATTACATGTAAACAAGTAGGTTCGTATAATTAATTGCATGAATTCATGTTTTGTTATTTATATCGATGTTGTTTACAGTTTATATGGTAATATGATTCCAAAAAAAAAAGGATATAATCTTATAGATATCATGACGCAATAAGTAACTTTATATAAAACATTTTCATGTTTCTTTTTATTGCGATTCTAATGATTAGTTATTTTATCGAACATGGTTGATCCGCGCAATTGTTTACGTAATATCCGGTACACATTATTTATCAATCGTATGAATAATACTTCTTGATAATCTTCATAATAGATTGTCTGTTATCCGAAATATATATAAATATTAAATATTAAACTGTTTGTAAAAAAAAAAAAAAATTGATTAATACGTGAAGAGATTATATAAAGAACTATACAGGATCGTAGTTAGAAAGATAGTATAAATTTAAATATGGCGGTAATCCTATCAGCTGATACCGTCTGCTGGAATGACGGATTACAATTTGGTTATAACTGGTCTGTTTAGACCAGTCGTTTTAGTGCAAGTATTACATTTAGTGATGATTATTTTTCTATGATTCACACTTGTAGAAAAATATTGAATGATTGTGTTTCCCCATGACGTAAAAATAAATCTAAATAATAATAATATCCAATGTTGACAGAAATTAAAGGGAACAGATTTTGTAACCTGCGTCACTGACAGGTGGTGGTGCAGGAATGCAGTTAAATACATAAAATTGGTGTTTTTTTTTTCAATTATATCATTATTGAATTAGCATTTGAATAAATTTCCAATCCTAAGAAGATACGGCTGTGATGAGTGACTCCGAACAGCGGCAACTGCACGTGCCTTATCGAGAATATCACAGTCAGAACAATACCAATCCTCCTGCTTTGATTGAAACTGACGCATTAGTTGATCTGTCAGTAACATCCAATAGTTGTGTATCACGCAATTTATCTACAGAACTACTACCAGACGTAGAATTTGTTCCAAACATAAGTAGCGATCAAACTATAGCCATTGATTCAACCGGAATAGACCGGGAGAGCCAGCCTCTCCTTGGTCGTTTGGAACTTGATGTTACCTTTAATCGATTCCCTGGTACGTTCTCTCTCTTTCTTTTTTATAATAATTAATATAATTATTAGATAACAGTATACATAGTAGATATGGAAGAATTTAATAAACGTGATTCATGATTTTGTTTTTTCCTTGTAGATGATCCACAATTTTCAGAATTAGTATGGCAAGCAGAATGTGCGATAGACAATGGAATATTTCCTGAAAGAATATATCAAGGTTCAAGTGGAAGTTATTTTGTAAAGAATTCAGCAGGGGTAAGGTATAATTTTTCAGATTTTTTTTTTTATAATAATATATATATATATATATATATATATATATTTAATTATATAAAGATGTCGTAATATTACTAAATAATAAGGTAATATATACATACATTTGTTTTGCGAATGTTTGTTAATGATAATTTGTCTGTATATAATATATATATACAAGATCAATTTGTAATATTGTTATATTATATATATTATTACAGAAGATAATAGGTGTTTTCAAACCAAAAGATGAAGAACCTTATGGAAGATTAAATCCAAAATGGACGAAATGGATGCACAAACTTTGTTGTCCGTGTTGTTTTGGAAGAAGTTGTTTGATACCAAATCAAGGATATTTAAGCGAGGCTGGAGCCAGTTTAGTTGACCGCAAATTAGGCCTTGGCATTGTGCCGAATACTAGAGTAGTTAAACTTGTCAGTAAAACTTTTAACTATCCACGTTTAGATCGTCAAAAAGCACGTATGAAACAAGCGATAATGGATCAGTTTCCTACAGTTGGTTCGCATTTCAATCGTATTAGTTTACCACCTAAAGTTGGATCCTTCCAAGTATTTGTAGATGCTTATAAAGATGCAGATTATTGGCTAAGAAGATGGGAACATGAACCTTTACCGCCACACTTGAGTCTTAAATTTCAGCATCAATTTGAACGTTTGGTTATTTTAGATTATATTATCAGAAATACAGATAGAGGTAAATTCCTATGGCCTATATATAATAATATTATTATTAACCCTTTCGCTACGAGCGTCGTCTATAGACGACATCTGCGCGATGTCCTGTGTGTACGAGCGTCGTCTATAGACGACATCCGCGCGATGTCCTGTGTGTACGAGCGTCGTCTATAGACGACGTCAACCACGTAAGCGCGATGTGCACATTTTTCGGCGCAGTGGTCCGTTCAGTGGCGCTACTTCGGCGGCACGCGGGCCCGTACAGCGGTGACGCTCCTACGGAAGACACTGCCGTAGCGAAAGTGTTAATATTAATTTTCCTAACGTTGTGTAAATAAAATAATAAATGTTTTTTCCTTTTTGTAGGTAATGATAATTGGCTTATTAAGTATGACAATGGGGCAGAAAAAAATGGATTAGAACGTGGGGAAGTTAAAATAGCAGCTATAGATAATGGTCTGGCATTTCCATTTAAACATCCTGATTCTTGGCGTGCTTATCCTTATCATTGGGCATGGTTGAGTCAAGCAAAACAACCATTCAGCGAAGATACACGCGCATTGGTATTGCCACAGCTTTCTGATCAAAATTTTGTACAAGATCTTTGCGATGATTTGTATCAATTATTCAAAGTGAGTTTATAGATAGAGTTTTATTTGATTTGTTTGTTTGTTTTTTTCTTTTTAATTTATTATACTGTATAAATTTGCTTACTTTATCAATTTATTATTATTATTATTATATTATTGGTACAGCAAGATAAAGGATTCGACAGACATCACTTTGACAGGCAAATGAGCGTAATGCGAGGACAAATATTAAATTTACAACAGGCATTGAAAGATGCAAAAAGTCCAGTGCAGTTAGTTCAAATGCCTGCTGTTATAGTTGAAAAGTATAGTATCATATTTATTTTAAACATTAATAATATTATAAATAATAATATTAATATGAACTTTTTTTCAGAGCCAAGGGAAATGGCACACGAAGTTTGTTCTTATTTTCTGATACATTCACGCAGCGCTTCCAAAATAAGAGTCCCTTTTTCTCTTGGTGTTAAGCATTTATATAAAAAGTGCTTAATTCAGTGTTAATAGCAGTACCAACTAAAAGAAAAAAAAAAAAAAGAAAGGAACTCCTATGGTGCACTGTTGTAAAAGCTTGAATTATTTCTTTATTCAGATTATTTCATCTTTTGTCATCATAAGAATTGAATTTTCCTAAATAATTTTATTTTTGAAAATTAATTGATTAATACTTACTTCTTACGTTTAATCTATCTCTTCTATTTATAATATCTCATTTTAATTAAGGCATAACTAGCATTCGTATACAAATATTATAAACAGTATAAAATATATTCATATTGAGAAGAATTTTTTTTTTTTCGTTTTTTTTTAAATAGACACATTATACGAAAATAAAACAGAGTCATAATGAGTACAATTGGATGATAGGATATATCGTTTAATATGTATTTATAACAATAACAATAACAACAACAAAAATGATAATACATTTCTACAATTTAAAAAGAGAAACTGCTCATACATGAATACATAAACATGCATTATTGGCAAATACATGTTATATATAGTGTAATTTGTGCCAATCACTTAATTACAAAGTGCACTGATACATGTTTGTGTCTGTGTCATGTGCCTTTGTGTGCATATATTTAATTATTGCGAGAATAAACAAATTATTATTTTAACTGTGATGAAAGTGAAATTAAAATCACAGTTGATATTATAATGAACAAACATTTTTAAATGTAATATTAAAAATAGAAAGAAAAAAAAGAAAAAACTATATTGTTATCTCACGCCTTTTATATTTTTTTTCTGAGATATTTATTATTATTATCATCATCATCATCATCATTATCTGTAAAAATTAAGAATTATCTTGTACATGTTTCTCTTTTCTTCCCTTTAGAACAAATAGTTTGTTTATTTAAAAAAGAAAGAAGAAAAAAAAAAAAAGAAAAAGTTACTTTTGCTAGTTAAAGTCACTCTATATTATTAGCTGTAAATATATCATACAATTTATATATGATACTATATAAAATAAATAATATCAGAGATTCCTTCTTTATTTATTAATTAATTAATTAATTAATTTACTGTTTATTGAACAATTATAAATTAAAATAAAGAAAAAGTATGGCTCACTTTTTGCAATGAGTTTTTTTATGCTCATGTATATTAAATAAATTGATTGTGCAGAAATTATGTAAAAAAAAAAAAAAAATAAGATGAGTCAATAAGTTCAATTGTTTTGTATATAAAAAATAATCAGCTATAATATGCTGCTTATTATATACTTCAAAATATATGCTGACAATTTTATATTTTTTTCGTTTTTATTTGTGTGTTAATCATCATCATTAAATTTAATTGGTCAATCTTGGATATTTAAAATCCATTTAAAAAAAAAAAAAAAAAAAAAACACTTAACATGACATTTAATCCTTTAATCCAAATTTTTTAAATGTCATATAATATGACATTTATATATACCCACCTTTGGTTATTTTAATTACATTTTTATATTCTTTATACATATATATATATATATATATATAGATACAAGATTTTACATTTAAAGAATATATTTGATATAAAGTTATATAATATATTTGATTACATTTAATTATAATCAAATCCATTGATAAAATGGAGGTAGTAGAAGTTTGTACTGAAAGGAAACATTGTGTAGCCTCATCCAAGGAAAATTTACAATTGGGCCATAATAAAGTAAAGTTTTTTTTCTATAAAAATATAATAATCATATTTCTTCAATTAGATTTATTTATATTAATCATTTATTTCAAAGGGAATTGTAAACAAATTAACCCTTTGCACTCTGCTGTCTCACCGTATGAGACATTTTGATTCTAGCCTATCACTTTGATGTCTCAACGTATGAGACATTAAAGTTTATTAGTTATTACGAGGAATTAAGTTATTTCAGCACAACTTTTTGACACATGCATGTTTCCCTGATGTTTTCTCTTAAAATAGCACAAGACATCTAATCAAAATATAGTCAAATAACAAAGATATATAATAAAAATTGTCAGCAGGTTTTGTGTTCTAAGAGAATGCGAGACGCGTGTTTACGACGGATCCGAGAACTTTTTGACGAAACTTGAGAAAAGCGATAAGAAGAATTTGTAGAAGAAATGTTTTTATAGAAGCATATCTCGCATTTTATAATGAGATTTATAATGTACAAAGAAATATTATCAAATAGTGTCACATTTCAAATACAATGTAACGCGGTCGCCCTTTTTTTTCAATTGCAACGCTATTACACACATACATTCTCTTGATAAATAAGTTCTTTTGGTAAAAGTTCTTTAGGTAAATATGTTCTTTGATGTTTACAGATTAATATAAGTCCAATATCATTAGAATCCGTTACTTGGTTCCAAAGTTATACTAAATAATACGACGGTCTGTAAATGTGCCATTTCTGTGGCGCGGAGTAGCTGCTACTTCAACGTCGAGAATCGTGCGAAGTGCAAAGGGTTAAACAAATTAGTATATGATCTTAAATATAATGAAATTTAAATATGTAATTTCTCATTTAGAGTATGCGAAGATATGTACAACCACCAAGAGTTAAATCATTTGCTCCTGAACAATGCTACAGACCTCCATCAAAACCACTCGATGCTTATACAACATATGATCTTTCATATATAAATTTGGATCCAAGAACAGCACAATCTATTCGAGCTCAACCATATCGTCCAATTCAAACTCTTCTTAAATCGGATGAAAAGTTTGCAAGTGAAACAACAAGTAAAATGAGTTATCAACCTATTTGGCGTTTGGCTACAAGAAAACCAATTAAACCTAAGTTTAGGTTTTTGTATTAGTTTATTTTGAATTGACGTTGAAAAGATTTGATTTCAATTAAATGACATAAATATTATTTCAATTGTAGATCTGTGTTGGGTCGTACTGGAACATTTGAAAGTGCCACTACAACTAAATGCGATTATATTCCAAAATATACAGAAAAATTAGATATGATAATACCTTGTGGAAGTATAAGAATAAGTGGAAGTCCATTAGATGCTAATACAACATCAGCACTTTCTTATGTAAATCCTGGCGTAGTACAACCTGTTACTAGCTTTAAACCCATAACAAAATATCAACGACCTAGTCATTCAGTTTCTAAGGATACTACTCAAAAATTAAGTTATCAACCATTTGCTGTTGGTAAAAAAGAAAAGTTTCCATGGGCACAGAAAGCTACATATAAGTATGTATATACTTATATTATTGTATTTAGGAAGGATACAAAAATATTGTGGGACGAGCGCCTCTATGCCAAACTTATCGGGGATTCGTGAGAAGGATTGATCGGTGGGTCCTGGATAGCTCAATTGGTTAAAAGAGCAGTCACCCGGAAAGCGAAAGATCCGTGGTTTGAATCCCCGGTCCAGTCAGTCTAGCGGTCCAGCTTTTTTCACGAATCCCACACATGGGGGCTCGTCCGGAATGGAGGGTCTGTTTCGTAACACGTTCCACAGTCTTAATCTTTGTGAGAGTATTTGTGAGAACATTCGGGGTCGAATGTTATTCAGGGGGGTGGTGGAATGTGGGACGAACGCCTCCATGCCCAAACTTATCGGGCATTCGTGAGAAGGATTGATCGGTGGACCTTGGATAGCTCAATTAGTTAAAAGAGCAGTCGCCCGGAAAGCGAAAGATCATCCGTGGTTCGAGTCCTCGGTCCAGTCAGTCCAGCGGTCTAATTTTGTTCACGTATCCCATAATATATTACTTTTTCCTGTAAGGTCTCCAAGCGTTGCAATGTGTGGGAAGACTATTTATTCCGACAGTTATTTGGAAAATGAAGTATACAAAAAGATGAAACCATTTATTCCATGCGTAACAAATATATTACCTATTAAAGCAGAATTTTTTGATAAAACTATTTATAAAGAAAGTTATTTACCTTGTGATATAGAAAAAGCAAAGAAAATCGTTCCTCCGTCTAATATTTTTATATCAAGTGAAAAAATATCTACTGACACAACAAACAAGGTAAGAAATTTTAATAAAATATAATTAATAAATATAAAAAGGAAGACAAAAATCATAAATAAAAACTTTCTTATTGTATATAATACAAAAAAAAAAAAAACTACTAATATGTTATAGTTGAGTTATCAACCTGTGTGGTGTAAAAAACGTTCTCCAATCATACCACATAGTAGAAAAAAGATAGAAGGTTCAATGCAAAGTGAAACTACAAATCGTATTGATTTTACACCCAAAATGGGTGTACCTACAAAAATGATTATTCCATGTACTAATATTCGTATTCCTAAAGATCCTATTGTTGATAAGACAACAACTGGTTTATCGTTTATACATCCTGGTCAATTGGAACGTGCGAAAAGTTTTAAACCTGATACACATTATTGCAGGTATTTTAATAACTTTAATATTAATCGATAATTAATTAACATTTAAAATTATCTCATTTGTTATTTTGTAGACCTATCGCTAAGATAGATTCTGAGACGATAAATAAATTATCATATCAAGCTTGGACACCAATTCCTAAAATGGATATACCATGGGCACGTCGAACTACGTATCAAGTTCCTAAAGATCCAATGATTACAGATACAATCTATCAGATGAGTTATCCTTTACCAGGATATTATATTGAAAATGAGTGTCCATGTGCGGAGTAAAAATGTTGATGATATCAATATTTCTAAAAGAATATAATTTACATCGAAATCTCAACAAGTCTAGTTTTATATATATATATTGTAACACATGGGCTGAAAAGTCCCGGGCCTAACAAAGAAAACACGCTTTTTTTTCGATCAAAATTGACTTTATTCATCAATATAAACTCCATCAAGAGCAACACAATCATTCCAGCGCTGCTCTAACATTTTAATACCACTTTTGTAGAAGGATTTATCTTTTGTCTCAAAATAGGCCTCAGTTTTAGCGATAACCTCTTCATTCGAGCGAAATTTCTTACCGGTGAGCACTTTTTTGAGGTCTGCGAACAGCCAGTAGTCACTGGGAACCAAATCTGGAGAATACGGTTGATGTGGGAGAAATTCGAAGTTCAATTCATGTAGGTTTGCCATTGTTTTGATTGACTTGTGACACGGTGCGTTGTCTTGATGAAACAACATTTTGTTTCTTTGCCATATGCGGTCGTTTTTTTTGCAATTTCAGCCTTCAAACACTCCAAATAACGCTATATAATATTCACTGTTGATGATATTTCCCTTCTCAAGATAATCGATGAATATTATACCACACACTTCCCAAAATACCGAGGCCATAACCTTTCCAGCTGGTTGTTGTGCTTTCGGGCGCTTTGGACGAGGTTCATCAGTTGTTCTTTACTCAGATGACAATCGTTTTGATTCCGAAGTGAAGTGAGGGATCCATGTTTCATCCATTGTCACAAATTGGCCCCAAAATTTCGATTTGTTACGTTTAAACGTGGCCAAACATTGCTCAGAATCATCAACACGTTGTTATTTTTGGTCAACAGTGAGCAAACGCGGCACCCACTTTGAACAAAGCTTTCTCATGGACAAATGCTCATGCAATATAAAGCCAACACGTTCTTTTGATATCTTTACAATGTCAGCTAACTCACACAATTTCACTTTCCGATCATTCAAAATGATTTAGTGGATTTCTTTTGATGTTTTCTGGTGTTACCACCACATTTAGACGTCCACTGCGTTCTGCATTATTGGTGTCTTTCTACGACCACGTTTGAAGTCAGCAAACCCAACATTTCATTGTTGCTTTTGATGGAGCGAAATCCCCATAACACTTTTCAAGCCATTGCTTCGTTTGAACGGTATTTTCTCCCCATCAAGAAACAGTGTAAAAATTAAAACACGAAATTGTTTTTGATCCATTGTTTTGAAAATAACAAAAGTAGCATTACTCTTAGCACAATAACTCACAAACTAATGTGAGTGTCTGCACCAGTGCAGACTGCTCTGGTCAGACAGACCACCAGTGCAGTGCAGACGCTGTGCAGACTGCAACAGTGTAATGAAATTTTGTACAGCTGTCTTTTGAAAGTTAGTACTAACTGAAAATGAGGTGAATGCAATAAAACTAGCGCCATTTATGTGTTAGGACCGGGACTTCCCAGTCCATGTGTTCATTAATTCTGAAAGTATGTTACTTTGTTTTTTTCGTTTTTCTTTTTTTTTTTTTTTTGATAAATGATATTTTTATTTTTAAAGCAATTTTCTTTCATCACAATATACATAAAAAGATATAATACACTTAAAATATACTTGCAGCACCTTTTTAACTTGCACTGATAGGACTAATAACATCATTGTGTACTTAATATATATATATATATATATATTTTCATATGATGAGATTTGTAAGGGCTTGTGGATCAAAACAACAACATTTGTTTGCGCATAAATACATAAGCGCTACTTATGTTACATTTATATTATAATTATATACTGTATACAGAGGAGATTAATATTATAAAGAGCGCAATATTATTATATTTATCTTTTACAATGGTTAAAATTATTCTCAATAATAAAATAAACTCTAATCTTTGATAAAAATGATCAATAGACAATATTAACGTACATTTGCCTAAAGATTCGACTTATGTAATGATAAATATAAAAAGAGACAACAATGTGTGCAGTCCTAATGGGGACAAAATTCAGTATATTATATAATATGTATTTAATGGTGCTTTACATATGAATAACAATTGATAATTCTTTAATAATAATACGTATAAGACAGGGGAGAGATTGCAGAGCTTGAGTATGAAACACAACTAATTAAGCTACAATCTTCTTCTTAATATATATATATATAAATTACGTGTCACGTTGTTTGTCCGCAATGAACTCCTAAATTACTAAACTGATTTTAATCAAATTTTGCACACTTTGTGCAGTTTCATCCAACTTGAAAGATAGGATAGTATATATATATATATATATACCTTTCTTTCCACGTATATGTGTGTGTATTATGTGTGCCTAAAGAAAATATTGATAAATAAAAACAAAAAAAAAGAAAATCTTTTGTCATCATTATGCACAAACGCAATTTCTTTTATATCAGTTATTACAAATATAAGCATAATTATATATATATACCACATACAAACGTTTAAATGTTAGATTATAAAAATTTAGATTTTGTTGTTAAAAAATATTAGAGTTTAATGGTAATCATCATTAAAATATATATTCAAGCATTTATATATCATCCATCATACATATGTTTTATATGATCTGAGACATCTTAATAAAAATATACTTAAAAATAAAATAATCATCTTTTGTAAATACTTTTCAAAACTCGCAAATCATTATATTATAAATATTGAAGTTTTGAAATGTAAGGCACATATTTAGATCACATTAACATTACCATATGCATATATATATATATATATATATATATATATATATATATATATATATATATAAGTCTGCATTTATCTCATTCTATATATTGTACTACTTTATTAAATTTACATAATATTCCATCAGATATTTAACAGAAAGTTATTATAAGAAAGCTTTAACAATTTTCTACATGTTTTCATGATGATTAATAAAAAAAATGGAAAAATGATTGTCCCATATTTTATATATTTTCTGTTGTACTCTTTTTCAAATCTATATATTTGTCAATAGACCTTTTTCTTTCTTTTGAATCTGACATATGTTTATATTACACGAATAATCATTTGTAGAATATATTTCATTAAAAACAAAATTATTATCTTATCATCTTTCATATTAAATATTTCAACAACCAAAAATTCAATTTGTAATACATGAATAAACATTTGAATAATTATTTTGTATTAATTACAAAAAGAAAAAAAAATTGAAAGAAATCAATGATTAAAAAGAAAAGAAAATCTATTGTCATATAAATGATGAGAATCAATTCATAGTCTTTCTTCATTAATTACGTAAAATATAAATTTGCTCATATTTAATCGTTGTTTCTATCATATCCTATATATATATATATATAGATCATTATTTATCAATTTTTTTGTTTGTACCCAGTGTTTTTTTTTTCTTTTCTTTCATATTTTACAAAGAGACTTAAAAACTAAAATTATAAATGGTTAATGTGAAAAAGCAAACAACAAAAAAAAAACTATGTAAAAAATATACCCAGTACAATTAAAAATACGTATCTTTAAAAAATAATAATAATAATAATAATAATCGTTGTTATATATCATATTGAAGTATAATTCCCTTTCGTCATTTTTTTTCAATGGAATATTCATCAATTAAATTCATACAAATAAACAAAAAAAAAAAAAAGGTTTGTAATATTAAAATTAATTAATTACATTTAAATAATTCTAATAATATTAATAATAATAATAATAATAATAATAATAATAATAATAATAATAATAATATAAGTTCATTACTTAACATAACAGTATTTAAAATTCTATCATAAATTTTGCATAAATATAATTATGCATCATATTTTAAGAAATATTGCACTTATAATAATACGATAGATGATAATTCGAAGGATATATTATTATGATATTAACCAGTTAAGTGTGTTTGACGATTATATCCGTCATGGGAGATGTGTAACAAAATTTGGTGTTATGACGTCTATATTCGTCATGCGCAAAAAAGTTTCTTACAATTTGATGTTTAAATTGTAATTTTGATAGCGAAAATTAAATTATATTCGTAAATTTGAATGTGTTTCAAATGTTTAGAGGTGAAAAAAAAAAGTCAAGAATAAATTTTTAACTTCACGTTGTTTGTCCGCAATGGACTCCTAAACTATTGAATCAATTTTAATCAAATTTTGTACACTGTGTGCAGTTTCATCCAACTTGAAAGATAGGATAGTTTATCTTATCTTAATATATATAAATTACGTGTCACGTTGTTTGTCCACAATTGACTCTTAAACTACTGAACCGATTTTAATAAAATTTTGCACACTGTGTGCAGTTTCATTCAACTTGAAAGATAGGACAGTTTATATCTCAATTTATAATCACAATATTATTTTATTGCGAATTATTTGTTTATTAACAAAGAGAGTCCATGATTATCTCTGTTAGTTCGATAAGATTCTAACAGATGGCGATATAAGGTAATAATTTATATCGCAAAACAATGTTTGCTGGGTCAGCTAGTTATGTATAAATATATGTTCACATTAAAAAAAACAAAACTGTGTGTACATTATTAACAAAATTGTTCATTTTGAAAAATAAAGTCGGTCTTTTTGACTATCCAATATTTTAACAGAGCGCCATTTACTCTGTGTTTGACGACTATATCCGTCATAGCTTGATTATCGCGACACACACCAGAGCGCACTCTCTGCGCACAGATCATCGCCACCACACTTAACTGGTTAAATATAGATTTTTTTTTTCTTTTCTTTTCTTTTTTTTTTTTTAAGATAAGTATGATCTGCCTCTACCATAAATCCCTCCCCTGTTTAAATAACAATTGATCTCGAATTATATATATATATATTACATGGATATTTATAATAATCCATGAAGAATAGAGATCGAAAATGAAGGTATATGCGAATGGCAATACCTACAATGTTTGTTTGTTTGTTTTTGTTTTGTTTTGTTTTGTTTTGCACCAATATACCTACTGCGGTTTGGTGTTGTACGACGACTGTATTAACTCGGAAAAATTAAAACTATTAAATTGGTCCAAGTTGAGATTCTCGTCGATAGCGGATAGTTCACCATTGCCCATCAAAACCACATAGTCCATGTCCGAGCTTGGTCGCCCAATACCTGAGTGGCCGAGACCCGAAGCATAGCTACCACAAATCAAAACACAACTCCAATCACTGGCAATCTCATTATCAACTATTGAAATATATTTTAACGTAAAAGCATAAACAGCTAAAGTTTACTTTTCTTTTTTTTTTTTCTTCTTCTTCTTTTTCTTCTTCTTCTTCTTTTTTTCTATTTTTTTTTCTTTTTGCATAGGATTCATTTAAATTTTGTAAACCGAATATAGCTGGATAGCCGGTACAACACGGCAAGGGATAGTACAAGCCACAAAACACCCACCCAACCAACATTTTGAATTTGTCATCACTATGTTTGTCAAGAAAAAGAAAGTTTAATAGTTTAAAATAGAAAAACAAAAAAAAAAAACAAAAAACAAACAAACCAGTATTGTAACCCTTTATCATTCATATTTTATCAATGCGTGAAGAAATAGTTTAATGATGTTATTATTTTAATATTTATTACAGATATCTCATTTTATATGGATATTGAACAAAATTAGAAAAAGAAATAGAAAAGAAAGAAAGAGAAAGAGAGAGACAGAGAGAGAGAGAGAGAGAGAGAGAGAGAGAGAGAGAGAAATAACAAAACAAAAAACTAATATAATTATACATGGCAGATGCAATGTAAGTTTGTTATCAACGTAAAGAATTAAATTAATTGCCAGTTAAATTTGATAATGGATTATATATGATAATTGGAGTTGTGTTTTGCAGTGGTAGCTTGAAAAATCTACAAATATTTTCCATTGTGGTTGTACCGACTTGCTCCAGGCCTTTTATTACTCTCTTCTTCTTATTTTTATATATCGAGATTCATTATTATTATTATTATATCTAAATTATCAATTATATGTAATAAAGCGATCATTAGATTTAACATTGTTGTATCTGTATTAACATACCACATGTGAACATACATATATTTATATATGTGTATATAGATAGATATGTAGTATAGAAATAAGTATGTACATACAATTCTAAATATTTGTGTATATATATCAAAATTGAGAAAGTTCAAAATACTGTTTAAAGCCATGGATAAGCCGTTTAATTGAGTTCTTGTTATTTTTCTTCTTATTTTCATTCATTTTTCTTTTCACACTAAATGGAAGTACAAGAATACATACCATTAAGTACTTTTTAATTTTGTTGTTGTTTTTTTCTTTATTTTTTATCGATGTATATTTTAACGAGATTTAAACAATCCCTTTAAAGCTTTTCACGTAATAAAATAAAAAAGAAAAAAAAAAACAAACAAAAAATTCACATAATATCCGAAGGAAGGTTCCAGAAGTCCCTATCACAATCTTAACACTAGATATATACCACCATTTTCAATATATTTCTACCACACTAGTCAAAATGACTGGTGTATAAACAAAACAAAAAAAAAAAACAAATTCTTCTTGAGACTTCCAGTCTTTTATTTATCCTTAAGAAAATAAGAAAAAAAACAAACAAATGTTTAACAATAATAATTTTAAACAATAGACATTTTTAAATAACAAAACGCTTAATTATTTACAAAGAACTCAAATGATACACGAAGTAGAAATTTGGATTTTTAAAATGGCGCGACCTGTTAAAATGACAGGTCTGATATATCTAGTGTTAATAAATGTATAAATCATCTTATTATGATCTTTCTTTCATTAGTGAACGTTTATAGCTTTCAATGTGTTAGTATATTACAAAATATTAAAAATAATACTGAAAAATATTAATTTATATTATATTTATAATTGTATATAAAAGTACAAATAACATCTAAGTATATTCTATCTTTACGTTAATATAATAATAATAATAACAATATTAATAATAATAATAATAATAATAATAATAATAATAATAATATGATTTATTTAATGATTAATTAGAACTTGTAGAACCTTAAATCGATGGCAAAGTATTTCACAATCAAAAATTGTAAATACTAATTAAATTTAATGAATAATTATTAATGTCATTATAAATGTGTATTATTATTGATTGAAAATGATCATTGTAAATATCGATCTATCTGTAATAATTGTTATTAACGATCATTAATAAAAATATACGCGTATTAATAATGTGTTTCTTAATACTCAAAATAAAAAAAATAAAAAAAAAATGATAATAATAATATTAACCTTTTAAATATACTGAAAAAGAAAAAGAAGAAAAAAAAAAGATCAAACATCTTATGATATAAGAGATATTTTTAAAAATTAAATGCTGCGATAATAAAGTTAACATCAAAATATAGATTATTATTATTATTATAAGAACGAACGAAAAATATTTGAAGATAACAACAAAAAATGTTATTCATTTAATTTTAATAGCCCTTTCTTTTATAATGTAATTGCTTGTGTTTTTTTTTTCCCCTGTATTTTTTTTTCTTTTCTTTTTTCTTTTATACTGTTGTGTGTGTGTGTGTATGTTGGCTTTTCATATCTTATTTTATTAAAGATCTAAAAAAAGTGTGTGTATAATTCGAGAATAAGAAAAAAATGCACATAAAAAAAATACTGTTATAGTTTCTGCACAGAAATTCAGAAGATATGCAAAGTATAATAATATATATATATATTAGGAATGTCACATAATTTTAACTTTCATTTAGAATTCACTTAATTCAACGTCAATGTGTATTATAACACATACATACGTAGGTTGGAACTTAAATAGTGGCAACTATTTATTCATAACCGATACAAAAGATTTACATAAAACATGATGCAAACGCACCTGTTATTGTCCTTCAAAGTGGTCACCAGCGTTGTGTAGAACCCGTTAGTAGAACCTGTTCTGTTGATGGTGCGAATGGAGCAGTCTACTGTCTGTCGAATCCTCTGAAACAATGTTCTGAAGCGAATGCCACGATGGGTTCCGCATGTATTGACGGAAATGTAGAAATGGATGCGTTACGACGCTGCTCAGACTTACTTGAAGTGCTATGAGCGCAAATGAAAGGCTTTCTTAAGCCGTATCTTAACACTCAGCCGACCACTCGGGTAGATCTACCCTTTTCCAAGCTAGTCGTCGGTTGCCCACCGCTTAAGTAGATCTACCCTTTTCATCTGAGGAACGCTTCTTTCTCTATAAAGCTTATTTATATAGGGTACAACATATAATAAAATGCACCAATTTTTGAGATCTTTCATTGCTCATTATTACAGCTCTTTATTTTGGGGATTTCCGATTTAGTCTTAGCCAGCCATAAAATGATTTTTTACCATCATCCTGTGCAAAACGAAGTTGCGGCTTTCCGTCTATGTCGAGCAGACAAAAAGTATACACGTCATGGACAATAAATAAGAAAGCCTCAGAGCACATGTTTATTGATCTCGGCTTCGCCTCGGACAACACATTTGCTCGGACATTACATGTGCTCTGAGACATTTCTTACTTTACCGTTCTAGGTATGTAATATACTATTCTAGAACACTACTTCAGAAAAATGCACGGTGAAGAGCTTAGGTTTAGCTTTCCCGAGCACAGTGGAAACTGTAGAGGTCTCTGTAGGGCGTTCGGTCGGCTAAGTGTTAACACTAGATGAGACATGGCAGTAGATCGTTTCATTCGCACCATCAACAGAACAGGCTCTGCTGACGGTATACTATGCCTTCCACATCGTTGGCAATGGGTTCTACACAACACTGGTGACCACTTTGAAGGACAATAACAGGTGCGTTTGCATCATGTTTTATGTAACTCTTTTGTTTCGGTTGTGAATAAATAGTTGCCACTATTTAAGTTCCAACCTACGTATTTATTCTATTTACTAGAAAACAATTGGATTTTGATACATCAATATTCTTGATAAAATATTACATTTTATTTAAGCAGCAGTCTTGTATATCTTTTTTGTTTGAACAAAATATATTATTTAGTTAATGAAAAAAAAAAGAAAAAAAAAAAAAAAAAGAAAATGTCAAATATCAAAGTAACTTGTTATTTTTCTTATAAATATATAATAATAGTTTGTTTTTTAAAATCTTCAATTATCGAAATTTCATTTTTTTTTTTTTTTTTTTACATTTTCAATTGAATCATAATAAATGAAAAAAGTAAATATCTTTTACTAAAAATCTATAAAAACAAAAAAAACAAACAAATATAAATTCTAAATCGAATGAAATAAAAAAAAAAAAATTAAAATAAAATAAAATTAAACGTAATTATTTTATTTTACTTATAATTAAAAATGTAATAACAATTTATATTAAATTTTGATTAGAGATCTTGCATTATAAATTTATCTTTTTTTTATTTTTATTTATTTTTTTTTTTTTTAATCGAACAACTAGTATAAATTTTTTCATATAATTTTAAATAGATTTCGAATCAACTTTTTTTTTTAATTATAAATACCGTGTGTATTTTATATACAGGACGGATTTTAATTTCATATTTATAATCTGAAATATTCTTTCATGCATTTAAAAGCATAGTAGAAAAGTTAATTTATCTTCATAAATCTTAAATAATTATTTTTTTTTTTTTTAATATTCTTTCAAGATAATATCAGAATATCCGAGAGATTCAGTCTCAATGTTAAATTTGAACTTTGCACATCTTCTATGAAATATCTATGTCAGTATATAATTAACGAATATTATATCTTTTCGTGTGAATTTAAAAAATACTATATCCAGAAACTGACCTGGAAGCAACAGATGGAGTATCACGTGTTACAGATGGATCTGGGCTGTGTGCTTGGAATATAGTAGAAGGTGTAGCAGGATAACTTCCACTTGGACAACTTTGACCATTATTACTACTAATACCGACCACTGAAGAATGTGAAGGTGTTTGACTTCCTACAACTGGACCACCCCATCCAGGTACGTGTGTTACTAACAAAGGCTTAACATATCCATTAGCCGATGTTGATCGGTTTTCTGGTGTATAGTATTTAGAGAAAGCATGATCTTTCGGTATATCAGGATACAGATATAAAAGATGCTGCAAATCAGAGACACGATCTGCTAAACTACGAATAGCAAAGTCCTTGCTTGTAAATGGTTGAAGCATAAAAACTTCTGTTTGATCTAGGATACAAAAAAAAGGAGAAAATTAATTATAAATTTGTGTAAAAAATGTCTTTTATATATTATTAATATTATAATGTATTTTATACCTCCAACCCAAGCAATGGTAACTCCACCAAGTTCTGAATCAGAGAAACGCATTAAGAAAGTCCCCGATGCACAGTTAGCTAACATTTCTTCAGCTTGTTTTTTTCTAACAAATCCAAGAATGAATCCGTCTATCCAAGGACTCCTCAAATGTTCTCTAGTTAATTTCATAACAGCATAAAACCATTCCCAAAATGTAAAGTTTCTTTCTGGCAAGGGTTCCTTACAAAATTGGGCCCAACTAAGAAGTAAATTGGAATATTCTTGACCACCTGGATTACCACCTCTAAATGCTTTTTCCGCAAGAAAATGAAGATTATCCTCTGTTAAAGATCTTCCAGTAGCTGATCTGAATTTAACGTTTAATGCTTCTGCTACTTGTCCCCATGGTACTTTGTCAGGTACAACAAAAGGAATTCTTCCAGGTTCTGCAAAAGCATTGTCCCATGTAACTGTAGCCCATGCATGAGGTTCTTGATTTCCATGTACAATTACTACGACTGGTAAGCTCAATGTCCACACTTGAAATACTAATTCACCCCCACCAACACTAAATTGAGATTGAAATAGAAGTGAAAATTTTTCATCCATAACTGATTCAGTACCCTTCTTTTCGGCTCTTTTAATTTTTTTCAATTGCATATTTCGATAACTCACTGATAATTGTCGTGTGGCCTAAAATGAAAGCACAGAGTTTATACACAAATCTATTTTTATTGATTAAAAAATATAAAGATAATACAACACCTATATTATTATTATTATTTATACTTACTTGATGATATTCCATCGTTCCACTGTTATTTAAAATTTCACCGCTAACTTCTCCACACTTGGCCATTTTTCCATTTTTCAATTGAACATTTGCTTGACTTTCACTAATAATGCTTACTTTTACTTGAGGCGGTGTCATATGAACATTTAATTTTCCTCCAACTAAGAGACGTACTGTACTTGTAAAACGTGTATTAGTTTTCATAACTTGCGGCGGTTGTTTTTCTATGATAAATGTACTAGTAACTAAGGAACTAAGAAGTTGCGTGATCTGTGAATTTAAAGTGGGAAGAATATCTTGTATTCCTGGTGGATCCAGGCCAAATTTTTGCTTCAAGAGTTCAGCTTCTTTGATTTGTTGTCGATTATGCCATATTAATTCTGCAAGACTTTCGCACCATTCTTGAATGGAATCTAAATTACTGTTAAATGGTGCACCATTTCCAGCTAATTGTTGATCCCTCTTCCACCTAATTTATTTATAAATTATAAATTATATTATTATTATAATAATTTGTATTTATCAATTTTCAATATATAATTTATACCTGATCAATTCGTCATCGAGAACTCTCGATTGTAATGTATTTAATCTGGCAATAGTATCTTTCAATTTATCTGCCAGTGATAAGCGTAATTGCATTAAACCCGTAGCTTTTTGATTCAACAATTGATCTTGAGTTTCTTTTTGCCTGAAAAATAAATAAATAAATATTAAAGTACATAAATAAAAAGTGATCTATTGAATTTAAATAATATCATTTGAATTAATAATAATAATACCGTCTTATTTTCATTTCCAAATCACTAATTTGTTGATTTTTCGGTTGTGTGGCAAGATGTTGCAAATGTGCATTTATTTTTGTGCATTCATGGTAACTAATAGCAAAGGCCTCCTGTTCCTGTTCCATTTTACGCAATTCTTCTCCACTTTCTTGCGTTTTACGTCTTATAACTTCAACTTGTTGTGCTATTTCTGCGACAGAGTCTCCTACCATTAAACCAACCCGACTTGCACTCACTGTCATAATGTTTCCTATATTATCCAGTTGAGCGACAAGTTTCATTTCTGTTCCTAAGCAATGTCTAATTATTTTAAAAAGGGTGATAGGATTATCGGTGTATCTATGCTGTTACAACAAATAAATAAGAAATAATGTAAGGATAATTATATATATATATATATATATTTTTGTAAAAAAAAAACTTCAAACTAATATACACACATAATAAATTAAAAAAAAAAAAAAAAAAAAGAAAATATATATTCAATGTATATATTTACTCTGAACATTTTAGCAGCTTCCATGAGTTTGATTTTAGTTAAAAATAAATCTTCGTTGTTTAAAGTACTCGCTTTAACTTCTAATTCTTGTATTAAAGAACCAACTAGATTAGCTATATATTGTTCATATTGCGGATTATCAGGTTCTATATCGTTCCTGTAAAATGAAAAAGTGAAAAAGAGAAACCAAAAAACAAAAAAAAAAAAAAGAAGAATATTTAATAATTCTTTGATACCACATCTTACCACATTTTTTCTTCGATCCATGACGAAAGAAAGTGTCGTACTTCAATAGGAAAATGTTCACCATAAACAGAACGCACTTGTTGCAGTGCTTCCTGTGGTAATTGCTGTGCTTTGGTCCACAGGGCCATTCTGGAAGCAGTAATTTGGACTCGTAGCTCTCAGGACCCTAATAAAACAAAATAATATTAATATATTCAAAATAATATATTAAATATATATATATATATTTCATCAAATAAATTATTTGTATAAAAATAAAAATGTTAACGAGTTATTATTTGAGAAGCGCCATTGTTACGACATAAAATATGGTATTCCAAATATAAAACAAGTTATATAAATACTTTTACCCAAAGATAACCCTCATCATCGATCGATGATCACAAAGATCTAACAAAACCTAACCTCTTTGAGAAATGTTCAATACACATATCAATCTAACTTAACTACGATATTATAAATGTATTTTAAATTTTATCAAAATAAAATAAATACTAATATGTATATATATATATATATACATATATATATTATACAAAATACTACATACTCAGAAAAAATGTTTAAATAAAATGTATGCTTAAAATTTAAAAAAAAAAATAAGAAGAAAATGAACGAAAGAATAACTTCAAGGCGCTCACACATTTATCGAAAGAAAAAACTTCGTATATGTCTCTCTAAACATATCGAATTACCTTTTCGTATATCGATAGACACTCTCTTCACTTGGCACAAACAAATTATCGAAATTTTTCGATTATCGCAATGAAGAATTATTTTCCATTAAAATATTATACATATAATATCATTTTTAACAGACGAAGAAGAAAGATATCAATACTTAATGATAATTTCGGATCTTAAGAGCGTACAGAATGACGTATAACGATAACGCGTAAATAGATAAGCGGAAAGAGAGAGAGAGAGAGAGAGAAAGAGAGGGAAAGGAAGAAAGAAAGAGAGAGACAGATAGAATGAGTGAAAGAGTGAGTGAGTGAGTGAGTGAGAAAGAGAGAGAGAGAGAGAGAAAAGGAAGGTTTCCTTGGTGCTTAATAGAATGCGTTTTATTCACCTACTGCTGGTCCAAAAATACGAGCCTCCAGGATGTTCACTTCACGTATCACTGTCCACCCTTTTCTCGTAGATGATTTACGAAATAATATTTAAATTGATAATGCAATCTACCCCCACGATATATTTATAAACGAATATAACGAAGCGGGGACCGGCCACACACGAGAATCTCATCAATAAGTAATCTCCCCTCTTTTCGTTGCACCCAACAACGTCGAAGTGCCTCCTCATGGATGAGGAATTCCGAGAATTCAAAACCGTTAATGGCGCGGGGAGAAGTGGAGGGGAATGTCACGTGACCGAAAGACAGATTAAGCATGCGCAGGTGCCGAGATTACACAGGAGCGTATCAACGAAATATAATTTTGGGTGATAACATATGTATGTCCAATAATTATGATTTTTTTTTTTTTTACCGACATTTCTTCTTTATTTTCTTCATATTTTTTTTCAGTCCTTCTCTTTGTATTTATTAATTAATAGTTTTTAAGTATATTATTTTGTGTATAAATTTGTCAACATTTGGGATTGTTGTTATATTATCATAAACACGATATTGTTACATTTGAATTGTACACCAGTAAACACAATTTTTGTTCAATTATTATTTGGACATCTTAATTCTATGGATGAAGGGTTTGATTTTTTTTGTTGGGAATATTTATAATTGTGTGATGATAATTTTTGTGAAATGATATTATATTATATATAATTGATTTCAGATTAATGCAAGGACAAAATGGTCTTGACGTATATTCATATTATATTAATTGTATGTCCCTTGATCATTATATTAAGAATTGTATTTTTAATATTAATGAAAGATAAGAAAACAAGTGCTAAGAAGAAATTGAGAGTAACACCGGCTAAAACTATGATAATATTAGGATCGGGAGGACATACAGCAGAAATGTTGCGAATTGTTAAATTAATGGATTATAAAATGTATACACCTAGAATATATGTTTCTGCTTCTACTGACAATATTAGTATTGATAAAGTAAAAGTTATAGAAGAAAATCAAAATGATTATAAAATAATAAGAATCACTAGAAGCAGAGAAGTTGGACAATCGTATATTTCTTCTGTATGGACAACACTTATGGCAACGTTAGAAGCAACATCTATTTTATGGTCGGAAAAACCAGAATTACTTTTATGCAATGGTCCAGGAACATGTGTTCCTTTATGTATTGTAACATTTGTATTTAAAATATTCTACACTCTTAACATAACTACCGTATTTATAGAAAGTTATTGTCGAGTTAAAACATTTTCATTGAGTGCAATTATTTTGTATTATTTTGTAGATCATATAATCGTAAGATGGCCATTTGTAAATAAATCATTGTATGACAAAGTTTTTACTTGTCATAATTAAATCTACTTATTTATTATCATCAATTAATATTATTTCTAATTAACCTATTTAACCTATGTCAATTTCAGAAATTGTTTATAAAACATTATTAATGATGATGGCTTGCGAGGTACAGTTAATCAATGAATTCATTGATTGGATATTATTGAAAGAAGATTTGAAATATTTGCCAAATGAAATAAAAGTACATTTAATATCTATTATTGATGTATTAAGAGGATTTAATTTAAACAAATTGTAAATATATAATTACATTATTTTATCAATATTCTCTTGTCTGTTAATACATATAAAATGCTTTTCTTCTTGTATTTTTGATTAAAGCGTGGAGACAAAATGGATAAACAAATCTTTAATAACAATAGAAGCTTGTTTAGATCGTACCTGGCAAATATTAAATTCAGGACATTGGAAAGATGTTCCAATATCTTACAGATACAGTTATTCTTTTTGTAGTCTCATAAAGGTATAGACAAACAAATTTATGAAAAATGATTTGATAATATTACTGTAATTATTTTTTTTTTTTTTTATCAAGTTTTATATATCAAAGAAAGCAATACGTATGTATGTATGTATGTATTTTATTAATTGTTAATATTTATATTTATATATATATTTTTTTTTTAGGTAATACTGTTAGAAATAGAAGAAAAACATGAAAATAAAGAAAAATCATCAGATACAGAGATCAAAGTATTGCAAGAAATAATTCAACAAATTGATAAAGGTATATTATTAGGTGCACCTTTACCTAATGAGCCATCATTACTAACAACAATTGCTTCCAAAATAAATAATTATTATAATAGTAAGTATAAATTATTTATCAAAGTAATCATTATATCGAATTAGGTATTATTTTTATTTTTTTATTTTCTAGAATTTGTGAGAAAACTTAATGTACAAAAAATCGAAATTGATTATAGTCAAGTTTCTCAATCGTTGTTACCTGAATTTGTACAAGTTAATCGATACAAGGTACCATCTATGGAATTATTTTACAAAGACATCTTTATACCCAAAATTCCAGTTATAATAACAGGTAAATTATTTATTATTAATAAAATAGAAATAATATATAAGTATATTTATATAAAAAAAAAAAAAACAATAATCTTTCCTTTTAGATTCTATGAAACATTGGAATGCTTTACATTTGTGGCAAGATATTGATTATTTAAATAAAATCGCAGGAAGTCGTACAGTGCCTATTGAAATAGGATCACGTTATACAGAAGAAGATTGGAGTCAAAGTTTAATTACATTTTCAGAATTTTTACAATCGCATATAATTAAGGGTACACAAAAGGTTGCTTATTTGGCTCAACATCAGCTTTTTGATCAGGTATTATTTAAAAAAAAACGAAAATATCGTCTAACACAAACTTTATGAAATAATATATATATATACATTCTTCTATTATATTTGTTATTCATTAAAATAGATACCAGAATTACAAAATGATATCGTTATACCAGATTATTGTTCGTTTTCTGATAAAGAGGATGTAGAAGTTGAGCCACCAGATATAAATGCATGGTTTGGACCAGCTGGAACAGTGTCACCATTACATTTTGATATAAAAAATAATTTATTATGTCAGGTACGAAGTAATATCTATTTATTATTATTATTATTATTAATATATTATATAAATAATATTTGTGTGTGTGTTCAGGTATTCGGTTATAAAAGAATATTTTTATATAATCCATCTGATTCCATAAATTTATATCCCTACGACACAAAATTACTTAATAATACAGCACAAGTAGATCCTTTAAAACCAGATTACGTAAAATGGCCAAATTTGAAAAAAGCCAAAGGTTATATGTGTTATTTAGGACCAGGTGAAATGTTATATATTCCACCTAAATGGTGGCATCATGTAACAGCACTAACAACAAGTTTTTCTGTCAGTTTTTGGTGGACTTAAATACCACACAATAACATGTTTGAATTATTCAATAATTGTATACAATCTTGCGTTTAAATAAAAATATTGTACAAATGTTGTTGTATTAAATATATCTTCTATTGTGTGTAAAAATGATAGTTTTTTTTTAACAATTCAATATATGTCAAAATTAATAATACATAGTTCACATGTATATATGTATATATGCGTAAAAATATGTTAACATATCGTTAACTTATATAAATTTACTTTGTCACAAATTACAGTTATTCAGTAATAATGTACTATCGTTATTAAAAATATATGTTTGAAAAGAAAATATTTTCTTATCAATCTAATGATAATTAAAACCATTGTTTAATACAAACTGAAACATATGTTATTTCTATTTAGAATATTTGTAATATGTCATTATTATATCTTATATTTATTTAATATTATATACCATACCCCATTTAATGAAATTTATCTTCACATTCTGTTATAATGAATAATTTGATTATCTAATTGTATATGGGACATATTAGATTCATTATAAATAATTGGTTTGATTAATAATTTGATTATCGTTAGATATTTTGTCACGAAAAAGTTGTTCTGTTTATTTTCAAATTAAATTTCTTTTTGTCAATAATTGTTAAAATAATATTATATTAAATTGTTATATTAAAGAACATGTTTGTTTCGATATTGGAGATAAATCTGCATCATTTGAATCAATTGATGAATTGTCTTCATCTAAAATATTCATATCGAAATATTAATTATATAATTAATTTGTAATTAATTCATTAATTCATTGATATTCTTACCTTTTTTTTTTAAAAAAGTTCCGAAATCTTTTTTCATTTTAGCTATAATTCCAAATATAAAAATATATTTATATTATTATTATTATTATTATTATTATAATATATACAGTATAAAGAGCATAACTGAACCAATTAACCATTACTTTTGTATAAATCTTAATTTATTGCTAAGTATGTAAATGAATATTTAAAAAATGTACATTACAGTAAGTTTTATTTCAGTTAGAAGTAACATCACTAATTTTTTCAATAATTAATGTCTCCTCGTTTAGCACTTATAAACAAAATGGATTGACTCGGTTTTTCACCGGTCTGTAAAATAAATGTGTTTACGTGGAATGTTTCAGTAGTATTTTTACATCTAACAGTTTGATATGTTTACAAAATAGTTTACAAAATATATTTTTTGTTTACGTTTATGTCTAAGCATTCAATTTCTCGCAATCAGTCGAACAGAAAAGTACGCAAATAAATTAAAGCAAATATAAAGGCAATTGCTACAAATTGTTTAAAAAAAAGTAATTTCTTTGTAGTGTTATTTTAGTGAAAAATTGTAGTGTTATTTAGTCGACATTGCAAAAAATAGGAAAAAAAAAAAGAAATACTGTAAAAGTATGTTATTAAATGTTAGGAGGAAGACTCAAAAAATTATCACCGTAGGATGAACGAACAATTATACGATTTGTCACATCTGGTTCACTGGTTGTAGTTGAAGTTTTAATTATTAAATTAATTAAATAATTAAATTAGTAATGTTACTTCTAACTGAAATAAAAACTTACTATAATGTCCATTTTTTAATATTCATTTACATTCTTAGCAATAAATTAAGATTTATACAAAAGTAGTGGTTATTGGTTCAGTTATGCTCTTTACTGTATATATATTAATGTGTTATATGTAATGTTGAGTTATGTAATATGTACATAATATAATTTGTAAGTTATATATATATATATATATATATATATATATATATATATATATATGTGTGTGTGTGCATATTTACAGATTCTTTTATTTGATAATGTTGACTTTTTAATATTTTGAATAATACATCAATTATAAATAAATACAATACTTGATGTGATTTTCTTTTTATCAAAATTGACATTTAAATTCTCAAAAAGATGATTACACGAACAAAAAAAAAAAAGATAGGTTATTAATTAAAAAATTAATTTTAGATTATTGCGATTACACAAAATATTATCAATTAATTTGTAAGTTTTGAATAATACATAAATATACATACTCATTATTTTTTAATGATATAATTATTAATTCATCAATAAGATGAATTTTCGTCACTTTGTTCTTTTCCTTCAATATTCGTATTATCATCTTTTATCGTTGTATCATTAGTAGTTCCATGGGTTTTATTTTCCATGGAATCTTCACATTTCATAAATAAATTAGATTTTATTTTAATAGACGTACCAAATATCGGTGAACGTATTTTATTATCGTTAGATGTTTCAATGACACAATCACAGTCAGTTTCATCTTTAGTTTGAATATTTTCTGGTTCCACTTCTTCAATATAATATGATTGTAAATTTTTATCGATGCAATCTGTAAATTTAATTATTATATATCATTAACAAAAATTTCTTCTCTTTATTATGTTTTTATATGTATTCTAAACTACATTTATACTGTATTTTTACAGATATATGTATATATAATTTGTTTGTCCCCAATGGACTTCTAAACTACTGAACCGATTTTAATAAAATTTTGTACACTGTGTACAGTTTCATCCAACTTGAAAGATAGGATAGTTTATCTTATCTTAATATATATA
>NW_015149007.1:753137-772007 GCF_001465965.1 Polistes dominula | reverse complement strand
GTTGTTTGTCCGCAATGTACCCCAAAACTACTGAACCGATTTTAATAAAATTTTGTACACTATGTACAGTTTCATCAAACTTGAAAGATAGGATAATTTACATCTCAATTTATAATCGCAATATTATTTTATTTATATATATATATATATATATCATTAGTTTCTTAGGTTTTATTTTCCATGGAATCTTCGCATTACATAAATAAATCAGATTTTATTTAAATAGACATACCTAATAGCGGTGAATGTGTTTTATTATCGTTAGATGTTTCAATGACATTATTACAGTCAACTTTATCTTTAGTTTGAATATTTTCTGCTACCATTTGTTCAGTATCATATGATTGTAACGCCTTATTGATGCTTACTGTAAATTTATTTATTATATATCTTACTGTATTTTTATAGATATAGATATATTAAAAATTTATCAATATTTTCATATGAATCTATGATCTTTTATCAAATTTGACATTGAAGTTCTCAAAAAGATGATTACACGAACCAAAATGATGGGACATTGATTATCAATTAATTTAAGATAATTGCAATTACCCAAAATATTATCAATTAATTTGTTAGTTTTGAAATAATATACATATACTCATTATTTATTCATTCATCAATAAGATCAATTTTCGTCTTTTTGTTCTTACCATTCAATATTCGTATTATCATCTTTTATCATATAGTATTATTTGTTCCTTGGGTTTTATTTCCCATGGAATCTTCACATTTCATAAATAAATCAAATTTTATTTTAATAAACATACCTAATAGCGGTGAATGTATTTCATTATCGTTAGATGTTTCAATGACATTATCATTGACAACTGTATCTTTAGTTTGAATATCTTCTGATTCCACTTGTTCAATAGCAGTTGATTGTAACTTTTTATCGATGCTTTCTGTAAATTTATTTATATTATATATCATTAAACAAAAATGTCTTCTCCTTATTATGTTTTTATATGAATTCTAAACTACATTTATACTGTATTTTTATAGATATATATATATATTTGTTTGTCCCCAATGGACTCCTAAACTACTGAACCAATTTTAATAAAATTTTGTATATATATATATATATATATATATATTAAAAATTTACCAATATTTTCATATATATTTTCAAGTTTTGTTTTATTATTTTGTTTGGCGTCATTTGTTGCTTTTATTCTATTATCATAAATATTCTTATTACCAATTTCCTTACGACAAAGAAATTCCTTCAATTTTACTAGATGTGATGGTATTATTTGAGAAATATCTGATGGTGAATAGGACAACAATATAGAAAAAAGTTCCGAAAATTCTCCCGTCAAGTCTGTTAAATTTCTATGTAACAACGTAAAAGCTTCGGTTACACAAGTACATAAATTTCTCGTTGGGCTAAGAGGTGGCTGTATATATTTCATGTTAATCTCACGCAAATCATTTTGTTTCATTAAGTCTACCAACGATTTTTGTGTCGCATATTCCATCTATTACAACAAACGAATCATTGACAAAATTAATATATAATTATTATATAATTATATTAGATTCAATATTACAAATATTTGATCTGTTTCATTATTATTATTATTATTAATCCTTTGCACTCTGCTGTCTCATCGTATGAGACATTTTGATTCTAGCCTATCACTTTGATGTCTCAACGTATGAGACATTAAAGTTTATTAGTTATTACGAGGAATTAAGTTATTTCAGCACAACTTTTTGACACATGCATGTTTCCCTGATGTTTTCTCTTAAAATAGCACAAGACATCTAATCAAAATATAGTCAAATAACAAAGATATATAATAAAAATTGTCAGCAGGTTTTGTGTTCTAAGAGAATGCGAGACGCGTGTTTAACGACGGATCCGAGAACTTTTTGACGAAACTTGAGAAAAGCGATAAGAAGAATTTGTAGAAGAAATGTTTTTATAGAAGCATATCTCGCATTTTATATTGAGATTTATAATGTACAAAGAAATATTATCAAATAGTGTCACATTTCAAATACAATGTAACGCGTTCGCTTTTTTTTCAATTGCAACGCTATTACACACATACATTCTCTTGGTAAATAAGTTCTTTTGGTAAAAGTTTTTTAGGTAAATATGTTCCTTGATGTTTACAGATTAATATAAGACCAATATCATTAGAATCCGTTACTTGGTTCCAAAGTTATACTAAATAATACGAGGGTCTGTAAATGTGCCATTTCTGTGGCGCGGTGTAGCTGCTACTTCAACGTCGAGAATCGTGCGGAGTGCAAAGGATTAATATATTCAAAGAAATATAATTACAAAATTTATTATATTGTACCTCAAGGTCTTGAGCTGCATGCAATACTTCACTTAATATTGACCTCCACTCGTTATAATCTGAATCAATATTCGATCCACAATAGCTTTCAATCATATTATTTATTTTTGATAAAATTTCTACTGCTGCGTTGCTACAATGGAGGACACTATATTAAGAAAAAAAAAAAGAAAACGTTTAATAGAATATAAATAAGTTTGTTACAATGTTTAAATATATATATACATGTGAAATTTTTACTTACTCGCTTAAAACATTTTTGTTATTTAGATATTGCAGTTCTAATTTTTGTACAGCATTTTGCTTTCTCAATTCCAAATTCATTACTTTCAAAACACTAAATAATAATAATATTACAAATAAATATATATATATATATGTATATATGAATATATATATTTATGAATATTTAATGATTTTAGATGAATTTAGAATAAATTTTAAAAATACTTACGCAACTTGTTCTTTTATTTCATTCATACTTTTGTCAAGTTGTGTTATTCTCCTACTAAAATTCTTATTATTAATTTTTAATGATTTTGTTTGTTGTTTATATTCTTTTATTAATGAATAACCTTGTTCCACATCTGTTATATCTTCTTCTAGTAATTTTTCTAAATTTAGTTCCTTGTATACTTCAGACTGATTGTGATTTAATTTTGATTTTAAAATATCATCATTTCCTTGCATATATTGTTGTGTCAATTTAATACCATTTTTTAAAGTTAAATAATAAAACTCTTCTAAATAATCCTGCTTATCTTTTGTGGACATTTCATCATTTTGAATTATATACTGTAAATTTACAAAAAAAAAATATAAATAAATATATAACATGGACATTGAATTTTTTGTTGTTGAATTTATACAAAATTTTTAATAAACATTAAGATAACTTACAGACAAGACTGTGTTAATATTATCAGGTGGCACATCATTTGATGCAACTGATGACTTATTAAAATATTTTTCTACAAAATGATCAACACAAAGTTGCGCACTTTCTGAATATATTACATCATATTTTACTATATCATCAATATAATTTTTTACGTCATTTATATCATCATTATTATTATCAATATATTTACTCTCGGTAACTGATTTTAAATAAGCATCTACTGAAGTATCAGCAATTGCTTTATTACTTGCATTGCTAATCTTATCAGATGAGTCTGACGAAATGTTCATATTATTCTATAAGATTAAAAAATAATTAACAATTGCATAGAAGAAAATATATATATATATATAATATGAAGGAAATATTAGGTCGAGTCATAAGTAACTTCCGATGCGGCTATGTATTTACTTATTTACCTACTATAAGTCACCGAAACAAACGGATTTTCGATATCACTATATAGATGAGGATTCAGTTAGTCTTCTGTTAACTTTTTTATGCAGTCAATGTTACATTTAACCGTTTTTCTTAATCACTGAAACGGATAGTAAAGGTCACACGTGTTAGAAGTGAAATCTTCAATAAAACTAAGTTTCGAGAGAATGAGACAAATACAAAATCAAAATATCTGCTGTAGGATAATTGTATTCTCTTCTTATTTAGTATCGCGACCGTTTCATCGCCTCCCACCGCTCCGTTACATAGCCGCCTACCGCTCCGTTACATAGCCGCCTACCACTCCGTTACATTGTTTCAAATCACACCCATTCTAAAGAAATTTTCACTTCCAAAAGTGCATATTCAACATGTAATGCTTTAGGAATTGAAACAAGGCAAGTAGCACTAAGATGGCAACTGAAAAAATATACAGCTTATACAGTGCAGGACTGGATAACTGATAGGGCAGTCAGAAATTGGTTTGTAAAATTCCGTTCTGGAGATACGATCTTAAAAGATGAACCCGAGTGCAGGGGATGTATTTCCGACTTTGATGAACCTTTTAAAGGTAATATTCGAGCAAAATCCAATAGATACGTTCAACTATTGCAAAGAGTTCAAAAAAAAAAAAACTCCATTCTTTGTCTCATAAGAAATATTGAGGATTAACTTCAATTTTATGACTACTGTTCGTGCTCGTTCTGAGAGACATTTTCAAGTGTTAAGCTTAATCATTTGCAAGAACTGTAAATTATGATAAATCTTTCTTAATTACGCCGGTAAAAATCTGGAATCAACTACCTGAATAGATTGTGACTATCATTTGATTATTGTGTTTTCAAAACCATGTGTTATAATTTCTTTATTAACAGAGACATTTAGCGAGGCTTGTGATGCTTAAAATCAATGTTACCATTATTATTATTGTTTAGATATATTTTTTTTCTCAACTTATAATTTAACCTCTAGTTTATATGAATTATTATACTTTATTGTACAAAGACTCTTAGGAAGCTTTAGCTTCAGAGTCTAAAAAATTTATTAAATAAATAAGAAACGGAAGTTATTTATGACTCGACCAAATAAAAAATAAATTATTTTTTTTTGTTTTTTTACATATTTATATACAGACCTCTTCTTCATCTTCTATATTTTCAAATTCAGGATTGTAATTCGATAATACTTTATCAACTGCAAATAAATGTTTAAAGTAACATTATTAATTATTTCATTTATTTATATTATATTAATATCAAACAACTTTAAATTATATTTATGAATTAATAATTGATTATATACTTGCTGATTTTGCAATTTCTGTGTCAAAGTTGTCGATTATTAATTTCTCATAATTTTCAATTACTTCCTCTTCAAATAAATAGAGCGCTTTTTCTAAGTCTTGTGGAATACATATAATATCTCCAATCATTATAAGTTGTGTGTGTTTAAGTAAAAGATCTATTATATCTGAATCTAAAATAATAATATAATAAAGAAACAATTTAAAAAAATATATATATAACACTAAATATTGTATAAATTGTAATACAATGAGATTATTTACCTAAAATTGTTTTTATCTCTGGAGAATCAGGGAACAATAATTTTGTTTCATGCCATTTAATTATTAATACCGCTTTACTTAGTACTTTTTTTGATTTAATATATTCATACAAAATCCTAATAAAATATATATAATAAATAATAATAAATTATTAAATAATAAAATATAAGAATTATAAGATATAATATAGATAATAAAAATATATTATAAAGAATATTTTGATCAAACATTAAAATACAATCTTTTATATTGCTCTTAATTAATATTTATTTATTATATTTCTATTAATTTTCTATTAATTACTCACTCCAATAAAAAACCATTGAATTGATCTGCATCTTCTATCTTTTTACATTCCCAATCTGTCTGTAATAACAAAAATATATACATATTATTTATAAAAATAATATGTAAAATAACATGTATAAATTTGTATAAATTAAAATAAATATCATACCTCAATTTTACCTATAAGCGGATAAAAATAATTTTCTCTTAATTCTTTTAATTTATTTAACGAATTTTCTCTATCCAATCTGTAAATATATAAATACACACAAGAAATATTAATAAAAAGAAATATATATAATATATATGTATACTTTTTGTGATCATTAAATATTTAAGTAAGTTTTATTTATTATAATAAATATTATTCTTACATTTCTTTATTTATCTTCTTAAATTCTTCGGTTTTTTTCTTCATTTCTTCATCTTTTTTCTTCATTTCTTCGTCTTTTTTCTTCATTTCTTCGTCTTTTTTCTTCATTTCTTCGTCTTTTTTCTTCATTTCTTCGTCTTTTTTCTTAATTTCTACGGTTTTTTTCTTAATTTCTTCCTTTTTTCTCTTAATTTCTGCGGTTTTCTTATTAATTTCTTTTATTGACATTGAAGATATTGATGGTAATATTTGTTTCTAATAAAAATCAATATAAACAATTAAATATATATATATACATATATATATAATAATGATCAACGTTAAATTATTTAAAAAAGAAAGATAGAAAAGAAAAGAATTGAATATTAAAAAAAATTAACATTTATGTTCGTACTTTTTTTTTAACAGCACCTTTACTAGCTGGATAATTAGATTTGGTTAATTTTAATAACAAGGAATCTTCGATAGTTTCTATAACTTTAGCCTGATCATTATAGATTTCAATTTTTGTTATTAGACAAATTTCTTCTAGATTCTTACAGTTAGGTTTAAGACATAAGCGACTTAGCATATCCTATTCAAAGATGTATTTATTATACAAATATATTTTTATATACATTTATATATATATATTATTTTTGTTTTGTTTACCAAATTTGAAATATCTTTAGACGGATCTATATTGTCTTTAATAAATTTCCAACAATTTGGATGATAGTTTAAATTACAAGGATTATTTTTATTGCTACATGTGACATTAACGAAACCAGTGAAAGATGGATCACTATAAATAAAATGATGATGATGAAAAAAAAAAAAAGAAAAGAAAAAATAATTTATGATTATATATATATACTCATACAATTTATTTATAAAAAGATTTATATTTATTTATTTATTTATTTATTTATTTACTTACTTACCTGAAATATATATCTTTGGCGGGAGGACAATTTCGAAAAACATTTTGACATTTATCTAAGGCACATTTTGCATCTGGATAACGCCATTGTAATGTTTTCTCTCGTAAATCCAATAAACTAAGCTATTTTTATAATAATATGTAATATTAATTATACATACATACATACATACATATATATATATATATATTATGATCTTTAAAAAAATATGATTTAAAAAAAAATATTTCTTTTCATACTAGTAATCCATCATTTGTTGTTTCCCTTCGAATACATTTTGGTGGTGCAGTAAATGTTTCTAAATGTTCGTCATTATTTAATATTTCAATACCACGTTGAATTGTATTGGCAGCAAATTGAAACCTAAAACACATTGATCTTATTAGAATATGAAATATTTTACAAATAATATGTATTGATTATACAAATTTATATATAATTACCTGTATAATTTATAATATGCTTTTGATAATCCATAATAAACAATTGGATATTTACCTTCCATACTTATTTCTAAATCAATTAAAATGTCTAATGCTTCCAATAAATCACCAAATTGATTGTATTGCAATAAAGTATTAGATATCAAGTACTTTACCATATATTTAACATCTTTTTTATCCTGAAATTATACATATATATATATATATATATATATATATATATATATATATATATATATATATATATATATATGTATAAAAATAATATTTGATTAATAATATGTATAATTATTAATATTTATTAAAAAATATAAATTATTTAATAACTTACGTCTGAATTTGATTTTTCTAATAATTGTAATGCTGTATTAAATTTATTAAGTGCTATGTCATATTCCTGATATAAAAATTGTTCTGAACCACTTTCTATTAGCTCAAGTAATTTCTAATATAAAAACAAACAAACAAACAAACAAAAAATAAAAGAAATGAAATAATTTCAACAATTTATCACGTAATAATAAATAATTAATACTAATAAATAAGAAAATAATAATGACAGTATGTCAATCAATTATATTGCGTTCAATGTGACGTAATTTGGCGCCAATTTAAAAACAGTGTTACCAGCATAGAGATATTACACATAGGAATAAACAAACCAGCATAAAACCTGTCGGCGAAATAACAAGAGATAGAAGATAGGAGGTTGATGTTGTCTCTCTCTAACTTGCGCTGAGCGGCGCATGCGCATTAGTCTGCTAGTAGAGGTAAGGTAACTAGTATCGTATACATACGTGTACGATAAACACGACAAGTCTAATGCGCATGCGCCGGTACCGCATGAGTTAGAGAGAGACAACATCAACCTTTCGTTTTTTGCTACATTCATGCAGAGACATTTCCACTTACACAACCGCCTATGGTTTGTTTCCTCCATCTGTAATATCTCTATGGTTACCAATCGCTGAATTTTAACGTCAACACAATTATATTCAAATATTTTTCTTACCCTTACGTATTATAATTAAAATATATATCATGTTATAACAAAAAGTGCATTTAAATGAAAATAATTTATACAAATGTGATTGTAAATAATACAAATTTACAATTAATATATATAATATAATACATTAAAATCGATTAGAAATATAAATCGAAATAATATTCGTAAGAAGATCGATTGTATTGACAGTTCGAATAATTGCCGCCAAATTGATTTGTTTAAATTTTGCAATCGATTTTATACGAGGAAATTGTATACGAACGATGTTTAATAAAATAAATATTTAAAAAAAAAAAACAATATTATTTTATACATATATTTATATTAAAGAAAAAAAGTAGTATAAAATTTGATGGAACGATTTGAGAGTTAATTTGAAAAATCGAAAAACGTTGAAGAGGTTTGAATTGACAAATTTCTAATAAGATATTTGATCATTTATGGGGGAGGGAGTTTATAAAAGGATCAATGTAATATCTAAGGGGTTATGTAAATATCTTTTGTTAAAAGTTACGAGAAGAACAAGATGTTATGATGAGAATAACAAGGAATTCTATAAATATCCAATGACCTACGTCTTCAGCATGGAGAGTATAATAATACATACATACACATGCATGAACATCAAGTTTTGTCAAACATAGTACACAGTTTTATAATTTAGGAATGACGACTGAGGCTGAATTTCTACCCATTATTAGGCTTAGACTTGAGGTAATTAAAAAAAAAAAAAAAAAAACATACAATTTTTATCATTTTAATATTTAAACTGACCAATGTTTGTTTTTCTCTTTCATCGATTAACCTCTCTAATCAATTCAAATTGAAAATGTTTGAAAAGTTTGATTATAATTCGATGCTATTGTAACACACGTTTTATCCTATTTTTTTTTTTAGTATTTATTTATATAATTGTCAATTGATTTTGTTAATTGAAAAATTAAAAAACTAACCAGTTTTTTTATTTTTTATTATTACTTTTACGTAATTGACGTAATTCGATATATATCACACGTGTATAGTTTTATATTTATTCATATAATATTTTAAGTAAAACGTTATAGCTTGAAATTTTTACTTTTCTATATTTATAAATAGATCTACAATATATATATATAATACATATATACATATGTATACATATATAATCATTTTTTAATTCGATTCAAATTTGGCGGTACGTCTATACGATTGGTTGGCAACAATAGCGCGCGAAACGGTACGAAATTTAAATCCTGATAATCAAGGAAACGTTTGAAAAATGAATACAAACAACTAATTTCTTTTTAAATAAATCAATAAAATAACAATCATACTATTAAATATTCATTATCGTTGATACGTAAGAATGATACGAGACTGAGGTAAAAATAAAAAATAACCTCCCCAAAAAAAAAAGAAATACAAAAGAGAAAAGAAAGAAGATAAAGATTAAGGAAAAACTTGAATAGGTAGTATAATAGAATGGAAGAAGAGAAGAAGAAGAAGAAGAAGAAGAAGAAGAAGGGTAAGTTTAAAATGGTGTGAGTGATGAAAGCCTTGAGAAAGAAAAGATCATTGTATGTAAGGTGCATTTTACACGCAACCCCTTTGGTTATATACATGGAAGTGCATTCGTGTTTCTTATTTCAATGTTGATTAGCACATAACAGAGTGAGTGAGATAGAAAGAGTGTATATGTATGTATGTGTGTGAGAGAGAGAGAGAGAGAGAAGTGTTTTATTGATCGTCATATATGCCGCCAAGGGGACCAGACACACACTATGTGTGTTACAGGTGACGCTTTTCTAGACCACCATATAACAAACCGATTTAGGACGCCGACGCATAACACACAACGTGTTATTGCCAAAGGTCTGACTCATTTTCCACTACTACTTCTTCCTATCTACTTACCAACCATGTTTTAACGTCATTGCTGTTTTTGTTACCTTACTTTGGTGGTTGGTTGGTTGGTTGGTTGGTTGTCCCTCTTAAAATGACCAAATCGATCGATGGAAATACATTTTTATTTTTGTTCATATATTTATATTTCATCTGTCAATATTTTTTATCCAAAAATAATAATCCAATGTTATAATCTTTTTTTCGAGGGTAGGTATATATATATATGTATGTGTATGATGAATTACAAAGTTGAATTTTTTTTTTTTTTGATAGTATATGTAGGAATGATCTATTAATATTTAATATATATATATATATATAATAAATATATGACAAATCTTAATTTAATTTGTTGTTCCTATAATTTTGTAATAAACATAGTTTTCATTTTTATTTTTTATTTTTTATTTTTTTTATCAAGAACTTTGTAATAGAAGATACCTCTGAAAGGGGTTAGTTTTTTGAATAAAGTTAAATTCCTGTAAAATCATTCTCTAAATAAACATTTCTCAATTCTTTATGAAATAAACCAAAACGTTTTCAATTTAATCAATTGAATACACTATTATATATTCCTATTATTAATATAATAAAATAATTCTTATGAATTTTTAAATACCAACCCTATCAATCTATAAATAGAAAACAAAACAAAAAAAAAATGATTCCTATAAACATTCCTAAACAAAACAAAACAAAAAAAAGAATAAAATGAGAGTTTATCATTCGAATTGCCGGATGTGATCTAACACGGAAGTTATGTGCTTTGAACGAATGAGAATGTGGAATGAACCAACGAGAGTTATAGAAAGAAAATTGGAAAGAGAAAAGTGAAATAAAAGTAAAAAGGGAGAAAGAAAAAACGATACTACTACCCCGCCAACTACCATTACCACTACTACTAACCACCACTACTACCATCTCACAAACTATTACTATTACTAATATACAAGTAGTATTTGTTTTATTCGTAGATGGGGAGAATCGTTGGTAGGTTCGAGTCTGCGCTTTGTACGAAGGCACAAGGGCGGCTCCTATCTTGGGTTTAGGTTCTTTCTCCACCCCAACCTCACCAACCCCAACCCCCCACCCCTGTTCACTCGGAGCTCGGAGTTCTCTCTCTCTCTCTTTTTCTCATTTGCACTCCCACAATCTTTCTTACTCTAACTCGTTCTACTCGTTCGTTCGTATCGTATCGTATCGTATCGTATCGTATCGTATCGTATCCGTGTACCTTTCCTGGCGTTACCTTTACCCGGGCGGCATCACGAATGGTGGATTGACGCGGGTGGTGGGTTTTAATCTTTGTCGTCGTCGTCGTCGTCGTCGTCGTCATCCTAGTCCCTCTAGTTGTCGTTTCATTCATCCCTAAATCGGGTAGTTTGGTAATTGGGTGGGTTCGTTTTTTTTTTGTTCAACAAACGATTCTCGAATCACTCGAATCGTCGAGCCGGAGAGAACACTTCGTCAAGGACGTTTCCTGGTTCTCCGGCACGACATCATGGTCACGGACAATACTAATCAGGTATGAAGGATCCATTTTTATTTAATGTTCATTATTAATCAACATTTTTTGATCTTTGACAGATTTGAATTTTGCGTTAGTCTTAAACGTTGGTGAATGTTAAGCAATTTTCTTATGGGAAAAGTGAGTGAGTGAGTGAGTGAAGGAAAGAAGGAGAGGGTGAAAGGGGGATGGAAGAGGGAAAAAAAAGGAAAGGAAAGGATAGGAAAGGAAGATCGTTAACTGTGAACAACATTTATTTTTGAGGATTTTAATTTGTTTGTTTGATGTTTCAATTTTGGAGGCTTTTATATTCGTCTGCTGTTTGTTCAATGTTTAAATTTTGGGAGAATTTTCATTTGTATGTTTGTTTGATATTTAATCATTTTATTTTTTTTTTTGTAAATTCGATGGGGGTTTATCAGGATCTTAAGGAATATACTTTCGTTTAGGGTTTTACGATTAAAAATTAGGGTGTTGGGTTATATATGGTGAGCCTGAAGTTTGGGTATATGGGGTGGTTTGATATGAATACGTGATACGATCTTTTTTTTTTGGGTGCGCAAATATACTGTAAAGTTTTTTTTTCTCTCTCTCTCTCTCTCTCTCTCGTAATTAATATCGATAGTATCGAATCCTATTTTTTACGATGTTCGATTGTTCGATTATTATTCTTCTATTTTTTTTTTTTATATTTATTATTTGTAATTGATTTATATTTAATATTAATTATTAATTGATTAGGATTGGTTTTATTTTTTTGTTTTTGTTTTTTTTAATAAGAAAAGTAATGAGCCGGTAATATTAAATTATTATAAACAATGATATATAGTTAAGTTACACGTGTGATTGATGATATTAATTAATATTTTTTTTTTTTTTTTTTAATGAGAATCATTTTGAGATACACTTGAATTATTCGAAAGTTATAATAAATAATTAATTAAATTAATTAAAATTAATAATTATATTTTACGTCACGTGTTATTAAAATAAACGTGTGTGTGTGTGATTTGTAAGAATTTTGTTTGTTTTGTTAATTACAATAGAAAAAAAAAATAAATAAATAAAAATAAAAAAAAGACAAAGTTTCTATGAATGAATTTTTACGCGCGTTATATATATATATATATATATAAAAATTACGTGTCACATTGTTTGTCCGCAATGGACTCTTAAACTACTGAACCGATTTTAATAAAATTTTGCACACTGTGTGCAGTTTCATTCAACWTARAAGATAGGATAGTTTATCTTATCTTAATATATATAAATTACGTGTTACGTTGTTTGTCCGCAATAGACTCCTAAACTACTGAACCGATTTTAATCAAATTTTGCACATTGTGTGCAGTTTCATCCAACTTGAAAGATAGAATAGTTTATATCTGAATTTATAATCGCAATATTATTTTATTGCGAATTATTTGTGTATATATATATATAGACTTGATATCATTATGCATAGTCACAAACATAATTTACAGTACTTTATTAAACTGTATTTCACTAGTGATTTTTCTTTTTTTTTTTTCTTATTAAAACATGTTTTCATTTATCAAATTACATGGTCAATTTTACAAAGAACATATGATAAATGATATATATATATATATATATATATATTTCATTTTGTATTTATTATCCTATTTATCACCCTTTTTACAGACCTTGTAATAATCGATTTCTCTAAGCTATAACGAAAATAAATATCGTAATCGAAGCGTTTAATGTACACAACAGGAAGAAGAAAAAGAAGGAGAAGAAGAAGATGTGACAAACCATTAACTGCAGTAAACTAGATTTTACAGTAGAGATGAGATTTAATTAGATCAAAAATAGAATTATGTACTCACGCATATTTTTAAAGTATAAATAAAACTTGACGATAATAAGTTCATTGCTGTATCAATATTATTTAATGATACATTTCGTCCTTTTTTTTTTTCCTTCTTCTTCTTCTCTTCTTTTCCATTATTCTCTTTAAATTTCTTCTATTTAAAAAAATTTGACTTGACATTTTCTATTTCTTTTTCTTTTTCTTATTTTTTGTGTGTGTATGTGTGTGTTTATTTTTTTTTTTTTTCAGGCTGACGATACAACCGCATTTCTTCGGGCAGCACGATCTGGGAATCTTGAAAAAATCATCGAATATCTCGACACCGATTTAGATATAAATACAGCAAATTCGGTAAAAAAATTTTTTATATATAGATATAGTATTACATTTTTGAAAAAGCCAATTTTTTTGTATTCATAAATAAATATATCCCACAACAAAGGATATATATATTATTTAAATATATTTTTGAATATATATATATATTTCAATTTTGTGTATTAACCATCACAGTTAGCAAAAGATTATTAAGTTTACTTCAACTGCAAAAGAAAAAGAAATATATATATATATATATAAAAGAAAGAAATAAAATAAAATCAATTCAATATAATTTTGATAAAAAAAAAAAAAAATAAATAAACAAAAACATAAATGTAAATTGTTGTTTTAATAAAAACAAGAAGAAAAAAACTAATGTCATAGTAAAATGCTAAGGGTTGAATACATGTTCTCAAATATATATATATATATATACATGCATATTTATACATATATACGTTTAATAAATGATATGATGAATAAAATTGATATATAAATTTCAGAACGGTCTAAACGCATTGCATTTAGCATCGAAAGATGGACACGTTGAGATAGTAACGGAACTTTTGAAAAGGGGTGCAAAGGTCGACGCTGCGACAAAGAAAGGCAATACCGCATTGCACATAGCATCTTTAGGTAAATTATACCGCATAGTTATATATTAATCATTCTCAAGACATTATTATTATACGATATTAATACATTCATCAATTGTTATCTAAATGATTTTTTTTTTTTTTTTTTTTTTAGCTGGCCAAGCAGAAATAGTTAGTATACTTATTCAATATGGTGCCGCGGTTAATATTCAATCACAAAATGGATTTACACCATTATATATGGCAGCCCAAGAGAATCATGATCAAGTCGTCAAATTATTGCTTAGCAATGGAGCCAATCAAAGTCTCGCTACGGAGGTAAAATATAAAAACAACAACAATATGTTCAACATTTATTGAATAATATTAATTCAATATTTATTTTGAATATTAAATTTATTTTATATCACAAGTATCGTGTTGATCGTATTGATTATTAAAACCTTTTGTTTTAATTGTTTTTCCTTCTTCTATCTTTTATTTAATTAATTTACTTTTTTTTTTTTTTTTCAATTTTTTTTTTAGGATGGATTTACTCCACTTGCTGTGGCAATGCAGCAAGGTCACGACAAAGTCGTCAGTGTACTATTGGAAAATGATTCCAAAGGAAAAGTTCGATTACCGGCATTACATATTGCCGCTAAAAAAGACGATTGCAAAGCAGCCGATTTACTTTTACAAGTAATAATTATGAATTATTTAAACGCGTTATATTTCAAATATTGACGTATTAATTATTGCATTCTGTAAATGTAACGATTAATTAATTAATTAATTTATTTATATATTATTATTATTATTTTTATTTTTTACAGAACGATCATAAACCTGATGTCACATCTAAAAGTGGTTTTACACCTTTACACATTGCTGCTCATTATGGTAACGAAGAGATAGCACGTTTGTTAATTAAACGTGGTGCTGACGTTAATTATTTGGCTAAGGTATCACTATGAATAATTATTTATTTACATATCTTATCTTAATATATATAAAAATTACGTGTCACGTTGTTTGTCTGCAATGAACTCCTAAACTATTGAACCAATTTTAATCAAATTTTGCACACTGTGTGCAGTTTCATTCAACTTAAAAGATAGGATAGTTTATATCTCAATTTATAATCGCAATATTATTTTGTGTGTATCGGACTGATTGTGAGCTGCCACAGCAACGTGTGGCGGGGCACCCCTAGTATAAATAATATTAATATTAACACTTTAATAGCCGCTCACACAACATGTCTGTGATAATCAAAACAACCGTTATTTATATATAACTTCTTTTTTATATTTAAAATTATATAAAATGAAAAATTTGTTGTTAAATTGTTGTTGTTTTCTTTAAATTAATATTTCATAAATATTATATCGGCTCTTAGCGACGTTTGATTGCGTAGATTACGTGCGGCCATTAAAGTGTTAATTATTATTAATATATTATTAATTTATTTAAGAATTCAATGAATTATATTAAAATGTTTTTTTTTTTTTTTCAGCACAATATAAGTCCCTTACACGTGGCAGCTAAATGGGGTAAAAATAATATCGTCAAAATCCTGTTAGAAAATTCGGCACAAATCGATGCAAAAACGAGGGACGGTTTGACTCCGTTGCATTGTGCTGCTAGATCCGGACACGAGGAAGTTGTAAACACGTTACTTGAAAATTCAGCACCTATCAGTGCTCGTTCCAAGGTAAAAACTCTATTTGTCAAGTATAATCAAAAAATATCAATATTGCAATATTATTCAAGTAGATGAGATATAAAATTGAAAAAAATCAAATGAAACTCGACCACATTGTAATAAGATTTGTATTTTATTGTTGTTCAATTTAACTATAACAATAATTTGGATTTATTATAAAATTGTCGTGCCAAAAACTATTAATATTGCAATTATATATTCAAGTTTGAGATAAATAATTGAATAAAATCAGATATGGTTCATCCACCATCCCCACTTATACAAAGTTATAGAAAAATTTAGATTTCTTTTTGATAAATTACACTATAACAATATTTTTGATTGATTTATTAATTGAATAATTATTATGAATTTAAGTAAATTTCATTTATTTAAATATTAATAAAATAATAACGTAATATAATTAATATTAAGTAAAGTTTATTTGTTGTTATACTCAAATTAGTCTCACCGTGCAATATTTGAGCATCAAAAAGATACGAGTGGGGATGAAGTAGCTTGGAGTGGGGATGAAATGAATTGAAGTAGGGATAAAGTCGGTTGGAGTGGGGATAATATTGGCGCACGTAATTCAAAGATATAAAATAAAATAAAATAATAATAATAATAATATCTATTTTTATAACATTTGTTTGTTGTAGAATGGTTTAGCACCTTTGCATATGGCCTCGCAAGGTGATCACGTTGATGCTGCTAGAGCATTATTGTATCATCGTGCACCAGTTGACGAAGTGACCATCGATTATTTAACTTCTTTACACGTAGCCGCACACTGCGGTCACGTTAGAGTAGCTAAATTACTTTTGGACAGAAAAGCCGATCCAAATGCAAGAGCATTAAATGGTTTTACACCGTTGCACATTGCTTGCAAGAAGAATCGTATCAAGGTCGTCGAATTATTGCTGAAACATGGCGCATCGATCGAATCTACGACTGAGGTAACGGATGATGATGATAATGATGATGATGATGTTTTATTTTTTTTATTAAATATATATATATATATAGTTTCTAATTTTTAATTTAAAATGAAATAAAAAAATAAAATTAAAAAAAAAAAGAATTATTTGAAGAAAAATATAAAAGAAATTATTACAAGATTCTATCAATATTTTATATATTTTTTTTTCTTTCTTTTTTTCTTACTTCATTTAAAAAAAAAAAAAAAAACAAAACAAATATTTTGCTTGATATTTTTGGTCATGCTGCTTCTTCTATTTTTTATTCTTCTTCTTCTTCTTCTTCTTTTTTTTTTTTTTACGTTCAAACCGTAAATTAAATATTGAAATATGAGAAATAAAAAATGAGATATAATTGGAAAGGCTGGTTAACGGATTATGCGAGTCGGATATGAAATAAAAAGAATGAGATTATACGGAAAATAATTGAAAATTGTTTCTTGAAATTGGAATAAAACAAAACAAAAAAAAATATGTTAATTATAAATAATTTAAATAAACAAAAAAAAAATATTTTCCAGTCCGGACTGACTCCGTTACACGTGGCCAGTTTTATGGGATGCATGAATATCGTGATATTCCTACTACAACACGAAGCCAATCCCGATGTGCCAACTGTTAGGGGAGAAACACCCTTACACCTGGCAGCTAGAGCTAATCAAACCGATATTATTCGAATTTTGTTAAGAAATGGAGCCAAAGTTGATGCACGTGCTAGGGTAAGTAAATTAAACAAAAAAAAAACAAAAACAAAAACCAAACAAAAAAAAAGGGTTACCCTCCCTTCCCTTTTTCTACCGATCAAATGATAAACCCTTAAACGTATATATTGATCTTTCGTCTTTACCTTTTCCTTTCTTCCCCACCACCATTACCACCACCCACCACCCACCAACCACCGTTAACCTTTATCCCCGTTTATCGCCGCCATCAATTTGTAAGAAGATCAAATAAAAACCCAAAGATAGACAATTTTTGTAAAAGCAGAATTTGCAGACGAGAGAGAGAGAGAAAAAAAAGCACTAGACAATGATCAATAGTAAATTGAAATTATAATTATTAATAAATTGCTCAAAACGCATGAGCCATTAACCAGTCCTCTGTGATAATAATAATAATATTATTATTATTATACGGGTGAAAATATAATTGTACTTTTTTTTATTTTTTACTTAATTTTCTTTTTTTTTCTTTTTTTCTTTTTAGTTACGCTTTTCTTAGCTTCGTTTAACCTCTTAGGCACTGCTGAATTTTTTTTGTTTTTGTTAAGCTGTTTTTTTGTACAGCAGAGTTCAACAGACAATGCCATTTTTTATTGAACAGATATTAAAATGAAATATTTAATAATTAAATTATAATTTTTCTTGAAAATATATTACATATATACTTTAATTTTAACAATTTACTTTAATAATTAATAATACAATTAGGTATGATATATTTTAACACTAGATATTGGGATCCCTGGCAGAGGGCGTGGCGTAGCAATTCGACCTAGAGACCCTATAGGAGGGACGCGCCATGTAAATTGCTGGAGGACAGGAACTTGTGTAGTCACGTGATTGCGCGCGAATGATTCAACTAACCACAGCCGTTAATACATACTAAAGATAAACATGGCTGCGCGATGCAACGGAAGCTGTCCCCCCACATTTTCAGCCTAGCAATGTACATGGCGCATCCCTCGTATAAGGTCCCTAATTCGACCTATCTACACTAATTTTGAATTTAGCTACCAGATGGCGTATTCAAGTGCTAGAGATCCCCTACGTGGCGTAGCAATTTAACCTAT
>NW_015149007.1:730944-750514 GCF_001465965.1 Polistes dominula | reverse complement strand
ACCGCTCCGTTACATAGCCGCCTACCGCTCCGTTACATAGCCGCCTACCGCTCCGTTACATAGCCGCCTACAACTCCGTTACATTTTTTCAAATCACACCCATTCTAAAGAAGTTTTCACTTCAAAAAAAGAAAAAAAAGTGCCGGAAAGTAATGTCGTTTCTACGATTGGCATTAAAAATTTACATATTAGATGAAAAAAACATGTGTGCAGATCACACGTGTTAGAAGTGAAATCTTCAATAAAACTAAGTTTCGAGAGAATGAGACGAATACAAAATATCTGGTGTTGGATAATTGTATTCTCTTCTCATTTAGTATCGCGGTCGTTTCATTGTTTCTCACCGCTCCGTTACATAGCCGCCTACCGTTCCGTTACATAGCCGCCTACCACTCCGTTACATTGTTTCAAATCACACCCATTCTAAAGAAGTTTTCACTTCAAAAAAGATTTGTTGACAACGAAAGTAATTTACATTATTGATTAAAAATAAAAATTCGTTAGAACAAACAAATGTATTCCTATGAATTTGAGGTTAAAAAGTGACATTACTTTTCGGTTCACTTAACACGTTCGTCCCCATGGCACCGTATACCGAAAACGGGCATGCTTCTCCGGGAGCCCCGTCACCGTATACGGTGACGCTCTTCTTGTTGAAGTTCTAGTATTTTTAGTTGGAAAAACCTTTCACATTTCCCATTTCGAAACATAATTATTGTTGGTAAATAAAATATAATAATATAATATAACCATAATACTCGGGTTGTGTGCATTGTTGATATTTCTATTTATCGCTTCTTTACGTTACGGCGCGTCGACAATCGAATGTTGGGCCTGGCGGGGGCCGAATATGGCCGAATTTGGGCCAGAGCCGTTTCAACTGAAACGGGCTCTGGGCGACGAACGTGTTAATATATTATTTTCAATATAGTATAATTAGTATGTGTTAGATGTATGTATGTATGTATATATAATTGTATGTATATTATATGTACATAATGTTATGTTATGTAAATAATATTTTTATTTTATGCTACTAATTAACGATTTTAATATTTCAAAGTGAATATTAAGAAGTACGACACAGAAGAGAAATGAATATTTTTTTCAAATTTATTTTTATGGTACAAACGTATGCACATACATAAATATTATACATACATATATGTATATATATGTGTTGTTAAACATTTCTTTCTTTTCTCTTGTCTTTTTTTTTTTATTATATAATACTTAATTCGTGCATATGATTATTATAGTTAAAACGTGTTGGCTGTGTAAAAGTTTTTGTTTTATTTTTTGTTTGTCCCTCTTCTTTTTTTTTTTTTTTTCATTCAATTTCACTCGCATTAAATAAGTCATTTTTTTTGCAAATTTTTCTTTTTAAGATAAATTTCATATCATTCTCCAATGTAGGTGATTTTATATATTATAAAAATTAACGTTATTGCACAATGTATTTATATTAAAAATTAGAATTAACGTAATTCTTGTTATGTACTGTATATACGTCATTAGTCAACTGATTTATCTTCATTATGCAATAATAGGTAAGCAATTATTTCTAATTGCAATTAAAATGATAATCAAATTTTAATATTTGATGCATATATATATATATATAAATGAAATTATTTATATTAGGTCGAATATTGTAAACATATTATTGTATTAGTTTGTATATATAGCTATATATATATTTATAATTATTAAAAATTTATTTTTAATTGCAATTATGAGATAACCTATATTAATATTTGATACAAATATATATAAATCAAATAATTTATATCAGGTGATATATTATAAACTTATAATTGTATTAGTTTGTATTTAAATATATGTATATAGCTATATACATTTATAACTATTACTAAATTATTTCTAATTGCAATTAAGAGATAACCTATATTAATATTTGATACATATATATATATATATATATAAAAATTAAATAATTTATATTAGGTGATATACTATAAACTTATAATTGTATTAGTTTGTATTTAAATATATGTATATAGCTACATATATTTATAACTATATATTATATTATATATTTATACTAAATTATTTCTAATTGCAATTAAAAGATAACCAACTTTAATAATAATAATATATATATATATATATATTTTTATAATTATTAAATAATTCTTTTTAATTGTAATTAGTAGGCAACCAATTTTAATATTTGATGCACATTACAAATTATATTCAATTGCAATTAAGAAATAACCAACTGTAATATTTGATGTATATATATATATATATATATATGTATAAATCAAGTTATTTGTATCAGGTGATATATTATAAACGTAATTGTATCATCATTTCATATCTATAGTTATATATATATATATATTTATAATTATTAATATAACAAGAGAAACTTTATGATAAACAGGTAGCTGCAATTCTAGTGGAAAATAATGCATCTGTAAAAGCAACAACGAAAAATGGTTTTACTCCACTTCACATAGCTGCCAAGTATGGCAATATGAACGTGGCAAAGATACTTTTGCAAAAGGACAGCAAACTTGATGCACAAGGAAAGGTTAGCACAAATGAGACAATTCATTTTTTTAAATATTTCATTATGAAAATAGAATGTAATGAATAACGAAACCACCCCTTTAACTTCGTCACCCTCAAAAAAAAAAAAATAGAAATCGTTATAAATTATATCTACATGTAACGTTTTAATTATTTTTTAAATTCAACATTGAGAATTCAACTTTGGTGGTCAACTTTGTTACGGTGGGATTCATTTTATTCATATTAAACTTATAATTGTATTAGTTTGTATTTAAATATATGTATATAGTTATATATATATTTATAACTATTACTCTAAATTATTATATACTATTACTAAATTAATATATATATATATATATATTTTTAAAACATATGATTAAACGAATGGGGTTATAATTTAGTTTCTATATTATATATTACATGTATAGAAAATTTATTAATTTATTAATTAATTAATCATTTTTAGAACGATATTACACCGTTGCATTTGGCTTGCCATTACGATCATCCAAATGTTGCAAATCTTTTATTGGAGAAGGGTGCATCCCCACATCTTGCATCACAAAACGGACATACACCTTTGCACATTGCTGCTCGTAAAAATCAGGTATTATAATAATAATAATAATAATAATATTTAACTAAATATATATATGTAAGATTCGTGAAAAAAAAACTGGACCGCTGGACTGACTGGACTGGGACTCGAAACACAGATCTTTCGCTTTCCGGGCGACTGCTCTTTAACCAATTGAGCTATCCAGGGCCCCACCGACCAGTTCCTTTCCACGAATGCTTATCAAGTTTGGCATGGAGACGTTCGTCCCACATATGAATATATATTTTTCATTTAATATAGATGGACATTGCTTCAACTCTGTTAGAAGGCGGAGCGAATGCTAATGCCGAATCTAAAGCAGGATTTACCCCATTACATTTGAGCTCGCAAAAGGGCCATTACGATATGACGAATTTACTTATTGAACACGGGGCTGATCCAAATCACAAAGCTAAGGTAATTATTATTATTATTTCTTCTTTTTTTTTTAAACAAATTAACAATAATAATAATAATTATAGTATTATAATTAACACGTTGGCTGCTCGCGCGAATTTTACGTGACTTGCCCAAGGCGCCAACATGAATTTTTCATTATGCGTCGCTGGTCATCGGTGGCCCCTACGGCGCTGCCCCATGGCAGCCAACGTGTTAAGATGAATCAAAAATTCGTACATTTATTGTGTTTAAATTTAAGCAGATTGAAATTGCATAATGAATTATTGTTATTGTAAATTTGTTACTTTTGATATGTTAATTTAGAAAAAAAAACACACACACACATACACACAAGAACTTTTGATACACCTTAACATATTGAATGAATTATTTTCTTTTTGTTTGTTTTTAGAATGGTTTAACAGCATTGCACTTATGTGCTCAAGAAGATTTCGTCAGAGTTGCATCGATTCTCGTTAAAAATGATGCCAATGTTGAAAGTCAAACCGAAACTGGTTACAGACCGATTCACGTTGCAGCACATTTTGGAAATCTCTCGATGATAAGATTTTTATTAAAACACAATGCTGAAATTGATGTTAGAACGGCACAAAATTATACACCCTTGCATCAGGCTGCACAACAGGGTCATGCTCACGTTGTTAGCGCACTTTTAGAAGGAAATGCATCGCATAAAGCACGTACAAATGTAAGTACACAAACTTGCTTAACCAGTTAAGCGTGTTTGACGACTATATCCGTCATCGCTTGATTACCGCGATACACACCAGAGCGCACTCTCTGCGCACAAATCATCGCCACACTTAACTGGTTAACAAATAATTCTTTATATCTACTGGTTTCTTCATATTCATATATTTAACCCTTTTTTTTATCTTAAAAACAACATGGCTGACACGTGTTTAGAAAATAACCACACGAGTCAGACATGTGATTCAATTTTTATCGATTTATTTTCAAGTTTGTTGGTTGTGTTTGATGATTTTTTTTTTTTTTAATGATATTATATTTGTTTGTTTGTTTAACTGTTTTGTTTTTTTTAGGATGGCTTGACAGCATTAAATATTGCTCAAAAATTAGGATATATATCGGTAATGGAAGTATTAAAAGGAATGCCTTATGACAATTTAGCAGCACCTGACAATAAAAATTGGGAAGAAAAATACAAAGTAATAGCACCGGAAAGTTTGCAAGAAACAAGTCTGATGTCTGATTCCGATGACGAGGGTGGTAAGAATAATAATAATAATATTACACTTATAACAATTTTCTATTTTTTTTTCGTCCTAACTAAACCCCTTTTCCATCCCATTCCTAGTAATTCTAATTAATATTATTCGTTAATTAATTTAATTTACGTGTTTTGTTTAGCTTCCGATGCGTTGATCAGCGAACAACCATACAAATATCTTACAGCGGATTTAATGAAAAGTTTAAGAGATGATTCATTGCCAATCGATGTTACTAAAGATGATCCAATACATAGACAAAGTAGGTCATATATAACATATATATATATATATATATTATTATTATTATTAGCTGTTAGTCTCGGGGAAGGAAAACTAGTTTGTAGTGGTCCCCGGGGTGGGTGGGTCCCAGCCACCCCGAAGTGGTTAAAAAGCGACATTACTTTCCGGTCTACCTGATATATATGTGGGACGAACGCCTCCATGCCAAACTTGATAAGCATTCGTGGAAGGGAACTGGTCGGTGGGCCCTGGATAGCTCAATTGGTTAAAGAGCAGTCGCCCGGAAAGCGAAAGATCCGTGGTTCGAGTCCCGGTCTAGTCAGTCCAGTCAGTCCAGCGGTTCAGTTTTTTTTCACGAATCTTACATTTGGGGGCTCGTCCGGGATGGAGGTCTGTTTCGTAGCATGTTCCACAGTCTTACAACGCCACGAGAAGAAATTATTTATAAATAATTTCAAAAGAGTTAAAGAGTTTGGCCGATAGTGGCGACGCGAACGGTTGGCCGAGGAACTAGACAAGACGGTCTTACGGAGCCTCGGCAACGTGTTCGGAACGAGTAAAGACGTAACGAGTAAAGACGTAACGAGTAGAGACGTAGCGAGTAACGAAGGTGTCACCAAGGGAGGGGTGGTTATGACGGAACATTCGGGGTCGAATGTTGTTGTTGTAGGGGGGTGGAATGTGGGACGAACGTCTCCATGCCAAACTTGATAAGCATTCGTGGAAGGGAACTGGTCGGTGGGCCCTGGATAGCTCAATTGGTTAAAGAGCAGTCGCCCGGAAAGCGAAGGATCCGTGGTTCGAGTCCCGGTCCAGTCAGTCCAGCGGTCCAGTTTTTTTTTCACGAATCTTACATATATATGTTATAATCAGAGCTTATTAAAACATGATCTATTTTTTATTTTTAGTTACTAAAGAAGAAAAACAAGAATTCGTTCAAAGTAATAATTATTGCTTGGCAGAAAACTTTGACAGTAATGACGCATTGAATTTAGGGTAAGTAAAAAATTAATTACTATATATTTTTTCATATAATGGAAATTATATTAACCCTTTGCACTTCGCACGATTCTCGACGTTGAAGTAGCAGCTACACCGCGCCACAGAAATGGCACATTTACAGACCCTCGTATTATTTAGTATAACTTTCGAACCAAGTAACGGATTCTAATGATATTGAACTTATATTAATCTGTAAACATCAAGGAACATATTTACCTAAAGAACTTTTACCAAAAGAACTTATTTATCAAGAGAATGTATGTGTGTAATAGCGTTGCAATTGAAAAAAAAGGGCGACCGCGTTACATTGTATTTGAAATGTGACACTATTTGATAATATTTCTTTGTACATTATAAATCTCATTATAAAATGCGAGATATGCTTYTATAAAAACATTTCTTCTACAAATTCTTCTTATCGCTTTTCTCAAGTTTCGTCAAAAAGTTCTCGGATCCGTCGTAAACACGCGTCTCGCATTCTCTTAGAACACAAAACCYGCTGACAATTTTTATTATATATCTTTGTTATTTGACTATATTTTGATTAGATGTCTTGTGCTATTTTAAGAGAAAACATCAGGGAAACATGCATGTGTCAAAAAGTTGTGCTGAAATAACTTAATTCCTCGTAATAACTAATAAACTTTAATGTCTCATACGTTGAGACATCAAAGTGATAGGCTAGAATCAAAATGTCTCATACGGTGAGACAGCAGAGTGCAAAGGGTTAATAAATATTAATGTAGTCATGTTTGAAAAAAGCTACTTTAGATTATTTTCATATTGAAAATAAAATTCAAAACTAGTATTAGTTTATATAGTTGTAAATAATTGCAGAGTAAAAAAGATATATTTTATTTTTTAATTTGTAAATAATTCGTAATTGGTCCGTCGTAGTTTTTAGAAGTATATATATATATATATATATATATATATATATATATATATATACAGTAATTCTTTAGAAAAAATAATTGACTGAATAAATGTATTTTGATTTTAGGAGACTTCATTTCCGATCGTAAGTAAATCCTCTTTTAATAAGTAAATCCCAATTTGGTAGATAATTTATAGAAAAAATTTGAAAAATAAATACATATCTATATAGGTTATGTTAATATTAACCCTTTCGCTGCGGAGCGCTTAAAAATGAAATGCCCTCTTAGCAGTCGGGGCACAATAGTAGGTTGTTTGTACGGACGACACGATACGCGTAACTTTCGTAAATCAAATTTACGGCGCCCCAAGGCCCGTGTTCGCTCAGGGGAAGTGTCCATAGTCGAGCGCCAAAAAGCGCTGTTCGCTGAGAGAAAGCGTTTATACCCCGAGCGCCAAATGGCACTGTTCGCAGCGAAAGGGTTAACATTTGTAATTTTACATGAAAATAAAAACAATATGTTTATATATATATATATTATGATAATTCATATTTACAGATTTTTAGTGAGTTTCCTCGTGGATGCACGTGGTGGTGCAATGAAGGGTTGCAGACACAGTGGTGTTAGAATAATCGTACCACCCCGTAGAGCAACTATGCCATTAAGGGTTACATGTAGATTAATTAAACCTAGTAAAGTAGCTAATCCACCACCTTTGATGGAAGGTGAAGCTTTGGCAACGCGAATCATTGAAATGGGTCCAGTTGGTGCAACATTTTTAGGGTAAAATAAATTTCTTGATGAAATAATATTAAAATTAAAATAATTATGAAATAATATTTTACGTTGAAATATAACTAAAAAAACAAACAAACAAACAAAGATGTCCAATATTAAATACTTTAAATTTCATTATTATTATTATTTTTTTTTTTATTTTTCTTTTTTTACAGACCTGTTTTAATCGACATACCACATTTCGCATCGATTCGTGGAAAAGAAAGGGAAATAATTATATTAAGAAGTGAAAATGGTGAAACATGGAAGGAACACGATAATTCTATAGATAACGATGATACTTTGTTAAATACACCACACGGTATTAAAATATATTTTAAATATTTATACGATTATTTTTTAATACGATTGAATAATTTGATTTAACAAAATAAAAAAAAAAATAAAAAAAAAAAAATAAAAATTCAATTCAAAAAACAGATCCTCAAATGAACGCAGCACATTCTGGTAGAATAACACGAATAATAACGACCGATTTTCCGCAATATTTTGCGATAGTAACTAGAATCAAACAAGAGGTACATGTAATAGGATCCGAGGGTGGTATTTTAATGTCAAGTGTGGCAAATGACGTTCAAGCTGTATTTCCACCTGGTGCATTAACGAAAAAGATCAAAGTTGGATTACAAGTAAGCAAAACGAATTTATTTCTATTTTTAATATATATAGTAATATTATAGTAATATATATAACTTAGATTAGCGTTAGTCAAATCAGATACTAGTGAAGCCACAAAAAGTTAGGTTGTGTTTGTCATGAGGGATTATTAAATATACAAACATTGTATTGACTAGTTAAAAAAAAAAAACATATGTTTTTACCTCTTCGCAGGCCCACGTCATCCCGGCAGAACTTACGGCTAAACTTTTAGGTAATTGCGTAGCAGTATCACCGGTAATTACAATTGAGCCAAGAAGACGAAAGTTTCAMAAGCCGATAACTTTGACTATACCGGTGCCACAAGCTGCAAACAAAGGAATGATTAATCAATATGGCGGAGAAACACCAACTTTACGATTACTTTGCAGCATTGCTGGTACTATATACAATTATAGTATCTAATGTTATATAAATATTATGATATTAATTATTAAAATGATCAATTAGTTTAATTTCTTTGATTACTAATTAATATTGATTATGTGATAATGATTATTTGGTCACATATCTTGATTTTTGTTTCAATATTTAACAACACATTACCAGCTGGCGACTTAAGAGACATTTAAAGCCTGAGCGCCGGTAACGTAGTGGCCACTTAACACGTTGACGCCGGCGCCGATTTTCAGTGTCTGTGCTGTAGGGCGGCACTCGAATCTAAGATGCGCTTCATCTGGCGGCGCGTGATTTTTGCTTGTTCAAACCTGGACCAAGGTGGACCACCGGTGGTACGCGCCGCCCGATGGGACAGTCTAGCGCGGGCCACCGGTGGTACACGCCGGCGTGAACGTGTTAAACCCTGAACGCCGGCCTTATTCACTTGTTTCTGATCACTGATTAGCCAAAAAGATCAACGTAAACATGGCAAGTAAATACAAATCGATGTGTAAGACACTCATACCAACAAAAAAATAAATCCACATCATCGTGGGGCAGCTACTCAAGCGACAAACTCAGAAATCCGGCGTTTTCGCGGGGCCGGTACTCAAGCGACAGACTCAGAAACCCGGCGTTTTCACGGGGCCGGCTGTCAATGTGTTAATATGATATAATATTGTTTTGTAATTGTGAATTGAATACTTTACTTTGAATTTAATATTAAAATATTATTTGTCATTGTATTGTTTAATGTGATTAATTGGAACAAATTTAAATAACTATTAATTGTCAGGTGGTACAAGTGAAGCTCAATGGGAAGATGTCACTGGTTCAACACCATTGACATTTATGAACGATCGTGTCTCATTCACGACAACAGTTTCAGCTAGGTTTTGGTTAATGGATTGTAGAAATATTAGTGAAGTTCCAAAAATGGCGACAGAATTATACAAGGAATCATTGTTTGTACCTTACATAACGAAGTACGTATTTTTCTTATGGATATATCTTTCTTTTTTTTTTTTTTTTTTAACAAAATATTCAACTATGATTGATTTTTCTATTTTTAAATTGACAGTTTCGTAATATATTCGAAGAGAATGGACACTCTTGAAGCTACTTTAAGGATATTGTGCATGACCGATGGTAAAGAAGGAATGCACACATTGGAAAGACAAGAAGAATTTTTAGAAATTGTTAAAAGTCGTGACGTTGAGGTAAAATTTATTTTCTTTTATTCATTTTTGTCATTTCTTATTTTTAATATTTTGTTAGTACACTCATTCCTGGATGTTTGTTCAATGGGTTTGATGAATTTGTGGGATTATCTTCTTATTGTTTTCTAGCATTTTGTTAATACCCATTCCTATACTTAAATCTATCCTAATTTCTATCAATTATGTCTAAAATATGAAGTATGGATTTCTGAGAAAGTATTGACAATTTAAGGGTTATGTTTGTTAAGTAGGTTTGACCAATTGATGGGATTATATTCTTATTATTTCCTAGTATTTTGTTAGTACCTATTCCTGGTCCTAGACCTATCCTAATTTTTTCCAATTAGGTCTTAAATATGGACCTATGAATTTCTGAAGAAGTAGTGGCAATTTAGGGGTTATGTTTGTTAAGTAGGTTTGCCCAATTGATGGGATTATATTCTTATTATTTTTTAGTATTTTGTTAGTACCTATTCCTAGTCCTAGACCTATCCTAATTCCTATCAATTATGTCTAAAATGTGAAGTATAGATTTCTGAAGAAGTATTGACAATTTAGGGGTTATGTTTGTTGACGAATTTTTGAAATTATCTTCTTATTATTTTGTAATATTTTGTTGATGAGATCAGGTTTTGTATTTGAAGTAAACTGAAGTAAATCAAGACAAGTATTACATTGAAGAAGACACCTCAATGTTGTAAAATTCCCTAACATTTTTTACACCTTTCAGGCTTTACATGGAAAGGATCTTTACATAGAATTCAGTGGTAACCTAACACCAATAACAAAATCAGGAGTACAATTGAAATTTACATTCAAAGCATTCCGACAAAATCGTTTATCGTTTCACGTTAAAGTTAAAGATCCATTATTGGATCCCGTTGCAAGAATGTTGTTTATGCGTGAACCAAAAGTTGCTAAAGGTGAACCACCGCAACAACCAATTTGCGTGTTGAATATCGTTTTACCAGAGGTTACCACCAAAATTGAAATACAGAAGAAATTAACAGGTGATACATATTTTATTAAGACAATTTATTAATTTTGAAATTGATCTAAATCCATTTTTGTCGACAACACAATTGTTTGTTGTCAACTTTACTAACGTATTCCACTTGGAGGAAAAAACAAAAGACAAAACAAAAATGGATTTAAGTCAATTGAACAATTTAATATTTTAAATAAAACTTGAAATATTAAACTTGAAATATATTTTTATTTGTTTTATTTATTATTAATTAAATAAATGTTATTTATATATTTGATAATATTTTTGCTTTTTTTTTTGGTAACATTTTCATTGTATTTGTTAAAAATCTTTTCTTTTTATTTTTACTTGTTATATATTGTGTTAACTTTTTATTTTGTATATATATTTTTTTTAAGTATTATAATTATAGTAATTTGTTTTTTTTCGGTTGCAGCTTATGAAGATTCAAATATAATAAGTCAAAAAATGGACTTTTACAAATCAAAATATGGTATGGAACAAAAGGAAAAAGGTGATCAACCAAAAGATACTTCACCATCTGAAGAAAAATTCATTGCTGATAATTTGCAGAAAGAACAAACAGGTACGATATATATATATATATATTTATTTATATATTACATTATATAATAATATAATAGAAAATATATAATATAWATATATTTAACACTAGATATACCAGATCCAGCCATTTTTAATGATTTCTGTTAATAATTAAGCGTTTTGTTATTTTAAAATATCTATAGTTCTATTTATCTATTAAAATTATTATTGTTAAACATTTTTTCTTATTTTGTAAAAATAAATAAAAACTGGAAGCCTCGTAAAGTATTTTTTACATACACCAGTCATTTTGACTAGTGTGGTAGAAATATATTGAAAATGGTGGTATATATCTAGTGTTAATTATAATAAGTAAGAAAATTAAAAAAAATATTTAAACACACACTCACATACTTAACACACATAAGAATTAAGTTAATCACTGGGGGAAAAAAAAAAACTAGGGGGATTTTTATGTTTTGCAATGCAAGGTGCAAAAAAAGAAAACGTTTCAAAATATAATTATTATTTTCTATTTGTTTGTTTTTGTTTTCTTCTACGAATAGGAAGAAAGTAATAGCCCGGAAGTCAGTGATAGTTATTGGCGACCAATTTTAATCCTGACCATAATTTGTAAAATGTTAAATTTAGTTGCGCTTTAAAGTATAGTGACCGTCAGCTGGCGCATTAGCGGTGGGTTGGCCAACGGGAGCACCAAAAACACTTTAAAAAAAATTTTGAGTTTCAGTCATTTTAACCCGGCTGAAATTCATAGAGTTGATAAAAAAAAAAAAAGAAAAGAATTTGATAAACTTAAAACTTTTTTTTACGCGTTTTCATCATGGATAGTTGACGGCTTTTCCACCGACATACAGCCAGCTGACGATTTTTTTAATTTAAAAGTGTTTTCGGTGCTCCCGTTGGCCCACCCACCGCTAATGCGCCAGCTGACAGTTACTATGCTTTAAAGCGCAACTAAAATTAACATTCTACAAATTATGGTCAGGGTTAAAATGACTGACAAAAAAATGTCACTGGCTCTCCCTAGCTATAACATTCATATTTTAAGTTTATTATAAATCAAACGTTTAACAAATATAATAATAATTATAATTATTATTATTATTATTAATTAAATAAATATTATTTATATTTGATAATATTTTTTTCTTGTTCATTTTTAATTGTATATTTGTTAAAAATGTATTCTTTTTTTTATCTTAACTTGTTATATTTAAGGTAAAAAATAATAAAATATGTCACAATCCACTTATGGCTTAAAAAGATTGAGTGCTGAGGCTTCCATAATTTAATTATATACGTTTAAGAGTCTCAACAAATGCTCTAGGAAGGTGCTGAGACAGTTTTCTTCTTTAGTTTTAACCTAATCGTCGAGGAGAGAACACAGTCAAAATATTATTATATAAATAATTTTACTTTCTTTAAGACCCAAAAACAAAACCCTTACATGTTTATATTATATGCTTGAGTAATATTCTCAATTTGAATTCTACGAAAAAAAAAAGAAAAAAAAAAACGTGAGTGAGTTCTTCCATTTTTTTTCTTTCCTTCAATTTGTTGTTGTTTTTTTCTTCTTTTTAACCAGTTAAGCGTGTTTGACGATTATATCCGTCATGAGAGATGTGACAAAATTTGGTGTTTTATATCCGTCATGCGTAAAAGTCAAGAATAAATTTTTAACTTCTATAAATATTCAATTTTTTTTTCTAATTTTTCCGTTTATCTTCTTAATATATATAAATTACGTGTCACGTTGTTTGTCCGCAATGGACTCCTAAATTATTGAACCAATTTTAGTAAAATTTTGCACAATGTGTGCAGTTTCTTCCAACTTGAAAGATAGGATAGTTTATATCTCAATTTATAATCGCAATATTTGTTTATTAACAAAGAGTTATGATTATCTCTGTTAATTCGATAAAATTCTAACAGATGGCGGTATAAGGTAATAATTTATATGGCAAAACAACGTTTTGCTAGTTATGTATAAATATATGTGCATATTAAGAAACTGTGTGTAGATTATTAACAAAATAGTTCATTTTCTAAAATAAAGTCGTCTTTTTGACTATCCAATATTTTAACAGAGCGCCACTTATTCTGTGTTTGACGATTATATCCGTCATCGCTTGATTATCGTGACACACACCAGAGCGCACTCTCTGCGCACAGATCGTCACACTTAACTGGTTAAATGTCCTTTAGACCATTTTTTTTTCTTCTTACATACACACATGTATATTTTTTTGTTATATAGTTTTTTTTGAATAATAATTTCACATAAAAAAAAAAAAAAATAATACTGTATTTATCTTTGCACAATGAGTTTTGATCTTTGTTGTTGTTGTTGTTGTTGTTGTTCATTTTAATTTTTTTTTGTCCACGTATTAATTTTTCTTTTTTTATTTTTTTTTTTTTTATGATTTTTCAGTTGCAGGTTTTTTTAAGTTGATTAGTAGTTTGCACTTAAAATACGCACGTTGAAAAAAAAAAATAATAAAAAGTATAATATTATAATAGTTATTATTATTATTATTATTATTATTATATACATATATACATATATATTTAAATACGTGCAACACAAAATAGAATCAAAAATTGAACTTATTATGGAAAAATTGGATCAAACCGATACTATAACTGAAACGACGAGTTTGACGATTGAAGTTAACAAAGAGAAAGAAATAATTGATGATAAAAATATGGAAGAAACGTCTGTCGATAAAATTGATAACAATTTGTGCGAATTGAAAGAGATCAATTGTGAGATTGGTGAAAAAAATGTTAAAACGTCTGAATGTTGTTTAAAAAATGAATGCAACATGAAATGCAAAATAATAAACGATGAAAATAAATCAAACAACACGTTAAAAGAATCTCAAGAAAAAGAAGAAGAAGAGGAAGAAGAAAATGTTGATAAATGCAAACAAAAATTAATCAACGAACATGATGAAGAACAAAAAACAATAATCAAAGAATGTTGCAATTTAGATAATAATTTGGAAGATGTAAAGAAAAAATCATGTCAAAGTATTCATTCAAAATCAAAAGAAACAGCCAGTGGTGTTACTTGTACGAAACAAAAACGTAAATCAAGGTCAACGAGAAAACGTTTGAACGCAATGATAAATAATTCATCGATGCATTTTTCCGACACAGATTCGGAAGGTGAATTGGTAATTATGGAAAATTATGGTCGTCCAGGAGCACCACCACCACCACTTCCTGGTGGTAGTCCAATTAAATTATCCAAAGGTCCCATTATTTCAGTAACAATGGATGATATAGAAAATGTTGATAAATCTGATCGAAATTATGAAGAAAATTTAACGATAACATCGACACCTGTTATCAACAGATCAAGGTGTGGTAGTTACGTTGAAAATTTAACCGACATTGATGAAATTTATAGCAGTGACCTTGAAACTGAACAACATAATAATCATCAAACATTGTCGGATGATGATAGAAAAAAATTGACAATAAATGAAATTAATAATTGTCAAATTGATACTGACATTGAAGATTTGTCAAATGATGAAATAATTGAACAACCAATTATTTATTTGACACCTAGGATGGATGATACGTTGTTATATGGATTAGGTGGTGAAACTATTACAACTAAGGAAGGTGATGGACCATTTTCAATTGAGATACGTAATCGTATGTCCAAGGAATTCAAATCCAATGACAATGAAAATTATAATTCGTTTGATAACCCTACTACATTACCAAATACTGATAGTGAAGATATGGAAATGTCTGATGATAATGATAATGATAATGATGATATACCAAAAGCTTCTTCTAGTCAACGTGTTTTATACGATGATTTGGATGTTTTAGTAGCTAGTCAAATAATTATGACAAATGTTAATAAAACTGATAACATGCTTGGTGTTAAGGATAATCAGGATGATTTAAATATTGCTGATTCTCATACCGATGTTGAAGATGTCGATTGAATTTTATTTATAATATTATTAATAATTGTATTTATAGAAAAAATGGGAAAGAAAAACTACACACACATACACACACAGATACAGATACAGACAAATACGAGAAATATGTGGATATGTGGATATATTATATAATATACAGTACAATCTCACTAATCCGGCGCTATTAAAAACCAGAGGGTGCCGGATTATTGGAATGTTCGGATTACTGGAATATAGAGAAAAAAAAGTGATAAGTTTTGAGGTTAGATTGCTAGATGACGACGCGGCAACGGAGCGCATAGGCGTAGAGGGGGCGAGGGTGGCGCTGGCGGTGGGTGCCGGATTATTGGAAATATCGGTCTATTGAAGTGCCGGATTATTGGACGTATCGGTCTATTGAAGTGCCGGATTAGTGAGATTATACTGTATATGAATTTAATTTTTAATTGAATAGTTTTTTTTTTGTTTTTTTTTTTTTTTTTTGAAAAAGGATTATGATATTGTATATTATTGTTTGAAATTTATTTGTTAATTTAATTTTAATTTTATATCTTTCATTTATATATTTTTTAAATTTCTTTTTTGACTTATGTTTTCATTGGAGATTGGGGTGGGGGGTTATAAGAATTTATTTATACATATATATGTATGTATATTAATGTATTTTTCTATTATTGTTAAATGTTAATATTATATTAGTTTTCTTTTTTGCACCCATGCAAAAAATTATATCTGTATAAAATAATTGATTAATTTATTTTATTTTTGAGAATATAATAATTGAATAATAATAATAATAATAATATTAATACTAAACGATTGAGAAATATGTTGTTTTTTGGCGGGAAAAAGGAAAATATCATTCCATTGGTCGTTCTCGTGAATAAAAATATAGTTTTATTTATTTATTTATGCAATAATCTTTCCTTTTCTTTTTTTTTCTCATCATAATTTATTCTAACCAAAAAAAAAAAAAAAAAAAAAAGAAAATGAAGACAAAAAAATGCGACGGACATTTTATTTTGCAATTAGATTATAATTAAAATTAAAATTACATTTTGTATTAATTATTTTTGTTTTATTCGAACAAAAAAAAACAAAAAGAAATATTATATTATATTATATTTTCAAATTTTGATTTTTGATTTTTTTTTCTTTTTTCTTTTTGATGCTGATTAAAATAATGCGACATTTTTTATTATAGATCAATTTGTTATAATTGCAGGCAAAAAAACTGCCGTCGTCAACATAATCATAGACAACCGTATGGAATAATATAAATATAGGATAATAAACAGAACATAACCTATCTCTTCAACTTCTTTAAAAAAAAAATGAAAATAAAAAACAAAACACAAATTTCATGCATATATATATATATATACGTCAATGTTAACAAGTTATAAAAGAGAGAAAGAAAAAACGAAAACCGAAAAAAAGAAATATAAACAAAATATATATATTGGGATCAGTGAAGCCAGATTGCGGAACATTCTACCCCTTCTCTCGAGACCAGCATGCTTCACACACAACGAAATGTTACGTGTCGGTGTGTYGGGAAACCGAAAGAATCCGAGGAAAGTCGAGATTAGCTGCGCGACAGAGGAGAAATAATACCCCCACCACGCGCCGCGGAGAATTACATGGACACAATACACATTGTTTTACACATTGTTTTACACATTGTTCAAATATGTTTATGCCATGTAATTCTCCGCGGCGCGTGGTGGGGGTATTATTTCTCCTCTGTCGCGCAGCTAATCTCGACTTTCCTCGGATTCTTTCGGTTTCCCGACACACCGACACGTAACATTTCGTTGTGTGTGAAGCATGCCGGTCTCGAGAGAAGGGGTAGAATGTTCCGCAATCTGGCTTCACTGATTGGGATCTCTAGCACTTGAATACGCTATCTGGTGGCTAAATTCAAAACTAGAGTCGTTAGGTCGAATTGCTGACAAAGCTGATTTAAAACTACACGACTTGGTACTTGTCCACACTTAGTCACATGTCCAGCATTTAATACGCTTTCACCACTGAACAAAATTTTTATTGCTTGATTTTGTGCAAGCAAATTTAAAAATTTCTTACAATGTAAGTTTCATTTTATTTCATTTAATTACAAACAACAATGATAATGTTATAAACGTTGTTCTCTATTTTGGTTATAAAAGTAATGCACAGAGCAACCTCCAGACTCTAGTTCATATTTTCGCCGCTAGGGTAAGCCACGCTCCTGCCAGAGATCCCAATATATATATATATACAACGTTATACATTTAAAAGAATATAAACACGTTAAATGTTAAAAAAAAAAAAAAAAGAATAGAAATTGATGACTAATTAATAGTTCTCGTTTTTTGTTGTTAAAAACAATAAATATATATATATATATATATATATATATATATATATATATATATATATATATATATATTATTTAATTATAGAATAACGGTGTTGGTTGTTAAATGTACAGTTAACAAAAAAAGTTTATGAATAAATTCAATAATATATATATACATAGAAAATAATGTGCTTTTTATTTTGCAATTTAAAAAAATAAAAAAAAATGTTTACACGTATCGCACGAGACGACGATAGTTAAATAAAATAATAATAATAACAATTACAAAAAATATAAAAAAAATATAGAAAATTGAGAGTGTGTGAGTGAGTAAAAAAAAACGACGAGAATATAGAAAAAAAAGGGGGGGAGGGAAGAATTGTAAAGTACACCCCCTGTAAAAAACAAATCAAAGAAAACACAAAAAATAAAAACACGATGTAACCCAATTGATTATAAAATTGATGTTTTGACAAATAAAAATAGAAAAAAAGAAAAAAATAAAAAAAAATAAAATAATAAAAAATAAAGAAAAATAATATTCGCATAAATTTCTTGGTTGTTCTAGATGCCGCTACTATCCACGAATCCCTTGCACAAAAAGCGGCTTCTTCTTATCCCCTAGAATCATCCGTAGATGCTAGTTATCCCACTAAACAAATATCAGGGCAAAATGAGGATTACGATTTGTCGCCTAGCATTGAAAAACAAACATATTCGGAGAAGAGAAAATTTTGGGAGGATATATCGAAGAAGAGGGAAAGTTATCAACGTTCAGAATCTGAAGTATCAAGGACATCACAATTAACGGTTAACGAAAGTGACAGCGAGTATATGCAAAATGTTGTATCGGAGGAAGAAATAACTGAAGTAACATCGGTGGGTTCTGATACTATGGAAAATGTTAATATACCGGATATCTCGGAATGTTCTGTAGCAGAAAAGGCACATTATTTTGAAGAACAAATACAAAAGGAATTGAGCAAGGTACCTGCTGTTGTTAAATTAACCCCCCAACAACAACAACAACAACAACAGGATACAATTAAATCTGACAAAGATGTGAAAGGTGTTAAAATTAAACGTTCAGATAAATCTGTTGATGTTGAACATGAGGGAAAAGAATCTAAATCTAGTCACGTTGAGGAAAAGGATGAGGATGAGAGTGACGAATTGAAAAAGGAAGAATATGAAATTGAGGATGAAGTTATACGTAAGATTAAGGTGCACGAAATTGTTAAGAAAGAATACGAGGAGAGAATAATTCATAAAAGGATTGAATCAACAGTTCGTGAGGTGGTTGGAGAAAAAAGGGAGGATGAGAGGAAAGAGGATGAAGGGATGGATAGTGTTGATATTAAAAAGAGGGCTGCTGAGTTAGAGAGAAAATTGAAGGAAGAGGAAAATAAGAGAAARGAAACTGAATTTAAGAAGAAGAAGAAGAAGGAGGAGGAGGAGGATGACGAAGTTAAGAGAAAAGAAACTGAATTGAAAATGAAACAAGAGGAAGAGGAGATTAAGAGAAAAGAGGCTGAATTAAAGAAAAAACAAGAGGAAGAAGAAGCTAAAAGGAAAGAAGCTGAATTGAAAAAGAAACAAGAGGAAGAAGAAGCTAGGAAGAAGAAGGAAGCTAAAGAAGAAGCTAGGAAAAAGAAGGAAGCTGAAGAAGAAGCTAAAAGAAAAGCAGCTGAACTGAAAAAGAAACAAGAAGAAGAAGAAGAAGAAGCTAAAAGAAAAGCAGCTGAAGAATTAAA
>NW_015149007.1:724524-730454 GCF_001465965.1 Polistes dominula | reverse complement strand
GAATTGAAAAAGAAACAAGAAGAAGAAGAAGCTAGAAAGAAAAAGGAAGCAGAAGAAGAAGCTAAGAGAAAAGAAGCTGAACTGAAAAAGAAACAAGAGGAAGAGGAAGCTAGGAAGAAAAAAGAAGCTGAAGAATTGAAAAAGAAACAAGAAGCAGAAGAGGAAGCTAAAAGAAAAGCAGCTGAAGAATTAAAAAAGAAACAAGAAGAAGAGGAAGCTAGGAAGAAAAAGGAAGCAGAAGAAGAAGCTAAAAGAAAAGAAGCTGAACTGAAAAAGAAACAAGAGGAAGAGGAAGCTAGGAAGAAAAAGGAAGCTGAAGAATTGAAAAAGAAACAAGAGGCAGAAGAAGAAGCTAAAAGAAAAGCAGCTGAAGAATTAAAGAAGAAACAAGAAGAGGAAGAAGCTAAAAGGAAAGCAGCTGAAGAATTACAAAGAAAACAGGAAGCTGAATTAAAGGAAAAAGAAAAGATGGACATTGAAAAAGATGAATACGAGAAATTGGAAAAAGAAATGGAAGAAGAGGTTAAATTGGTACAAATTTTACCGGAACAATTGGAAAGATCAATCGAGGAAGCTAGAGAAATACATCAACAAGAATTACCAGAACACATGGATAGATTTGTCGAAAAACACGAATTGGAATTACAAAAGGAATATTTAATGGAACACGGTGAAACTTCATTATCTATGGGATCACCTAAAAGAACTATGGAAATGGAATTAGTGCAATTACATTCTAAACAATTGGAACAGAAGGAAGATATTTCGTTGCAGGATAGAAGTTTGGTTAAGGATGTATCGTCAACTGGTAGTAGTAGACGTGTTATTAAAGAAGAAACAACAATAATATGGAAAGTACAGGAAGATGGTAGTTTGGTACAAGAAAAGGTTACGAAAACTGTTCAAATTGAAGGTGACGAAGATGTGCCTGTAACTACTGAAATAATAAATGTTCCTGAAACTAGTTTAGAACCAAAAGTATTATACGAAGAACATTTCATTCCTTCTACCAATTTGGATGACAAATTGATAGATGATCAAAAAATGATAACAAGTGTAAAAGATATTTCAGAAGTACAAAAAGTCAAGACTGATGATTTAGAAAAAGATGATGATCAAATTTCACATGAAAAAATCATTATAGAAGGTGATAATACAAAGATAATAAGAAAAGAATTTGAATCACGTATACCAATTTCAATGGCTAAAGTTGAAAAGGATAGAAATCACAAAGAACTCAAGAGTAAAACTACTACAATCGAATCTAAACAACAACAACAACAACAACAACAACAAGAATACAGTATTACATCACCTGTGGATAAGAAAAAAGAATTTGAATCACGTATTCCCAAACGTATCATAGATACTTCAACGATGAAATCAGAAAAAGATATTAAAAAGGGTTATCACGTTAAAACAGAAACGGAAACTTGTACTGTAACAGAAAAAAAATCATCCAGTCAAGAAACAACATCGAAAAGTGAAACACAAATGTTTTCACAAACTTATACAGATCCACAAAAAGGATTTAAATCACCTGACGAGACAACTGAAAAAGATACGATCAAATTATCTAAAATTGATCACAAGGCATCGAGCAAATTGGAAAAAAAAGAAATAGTATCTTCAGAAATTTCCAAAGGTACTGATAAATTTATTCAACATGAAGAAAAGGAACAATTGGAAAGTAAAAAATTGTCCGAGACAAAATTGAAAAGAGAAACTTCCGGTGAAACGATGGAAATGGAACAAAGTAAAATGAAAAAAATCGATGAAACTGGTGTACAAAAGTTGTCGATTAATTTGACAGATGGACAAGAAATTATAGATGCTAGTGCTAAACAAAGTAGAATTGAAGCTAAGAAAGAACAATTGTTGAAAAAATTGGAAGACAAGGAAGGTATCATGACCGAGGAATCTGGTGTTAGTAAATTGAAGGAAAGTGACGTTGATATAGCTGTTAGAATTAGTAAACAGAAAGAAGAGGAAAATAAAGTCAAAGATAGTAAAGAACCAACATCATCTAAATTTAAAATATTCGAAGATTTGGGTAAAGTAGAAATGGTGAGCAAAGGGGAATCCCATAAAGAAACTGTTGAAAGTTTCGATGCTAAACACTTTATACCGAGTGACAGTAAAATTGATGAAAAATTGGTATCCGTTAAAAAGGAATGGAAAAAACCGGATGAAAAGATGGAAGAAACATTGGAGGATCAACAATTACGTGCAGCTAAAGAAATAGAAGCTAAACAGATAGTCGAATCATTGATAGAATCTATTGAAAGTGAAATCAAAAAGAGATCATCAATTACAGAATCTGGTGGTACCGTTGATAGTAATTATTTAAAACAATTGGTTAAAGAAAGTGTCATTGAGACTGATCATGAAAAATTAGCCGATGATTTGACGAAAAAATTTCAAAGTATTATGAAAAAAAGTAGCGATGTACAACAACAAGAATCAACCAATGAGATTGACAAACTGATCAAATTTAAATCAGAAATAACAAAAGATGATAAAAGATCGACCAGTATTAGCGAGGATTTGACGAAAGATGAATTATCTTCGTATCATGATAAAGAGGTTATGTTATCTTATGGCAAATCAGCTCTCAAAGATATCACCTTGAGTTCTAGTAGTATATCTGATCAAATAGAATTAGAAGATCAATTAGAATTAGAAGAGACAATGGATGTTGATACGAATGAACTCGAGGATATAACCAAACCAACTACGTTTAGTCAACAATCAGAAAAATTACCATCAGATAGATCTAGCGCTCAAGCTGAATCGTTGCAAAGGGAATCCTTTGGACCACAATATGACATAAGTTTGTCAAAGGATAAACAAATAATGTACGATGTTTCTGGTGCAAGAGTATTGGAAATCTTAGAACCAGGTATTGGTAGTCAATCCAGACAAGATTCCGTAGACGTACCATCATTAGAAATGGACGAATATAAGATTTCTGAGGATACTGGTAAAACTATTTCATCGTTGCACGAAAGTGCAGCAGTAGATTCATTGGAAAGGATTGCTCAAGAACGTGACATGACATTTAGTCCTAGTACAGTGTCGGAAGACATCAATGTTGATTATTCTCTGGTACACGAACAAATTCCTATCACTACGACAGAAAAATATGAGATTAGTGGTGTTAAAAGAGCTGACAGTTTTGAAATTGAAAGTCCACCTTTGGTATCACCTAGATTAAAATTAAAACACGATCTTGAAATAAAACCGGTCAATTGGATGATAGGTGATGAAAAGATTGAAATATCTGAGACGTTACAACCATCACAAGTTTTTAATCAAGAATTGGAAGAATACGAGACTACCATTAAGAAACAAAGATTATCATCTCAAAGTGATTCAGCTGATTTGGAACAAGAATCTGCTACGAAATCTTCCGATGATTTAAGCGTTATAGAATCTGTTAAAGAATCCGTCATTGATGATGGTACGGTGATTACTATAACCAAGACTAAGTTTACCGTCATTCCTGTTGCCGATCAAGACGTTGAAAGTGAATTGATAGAAAATAAATTAGAAATTAGTTGTCAAGAATTAGTTGATACGTTAAAACGCGAATATGAAGCTAAAACACCTACTGAAGATTTAACAATGACCAAAGGTACATCTTTATCATTGGAAGAAGCTAAAATAAAATTGAGCGAAATGAAAATAGCCGATTCCAGTAGATTCGATGTAATTACAGATAAAGAAAAACTCGACACTGACAAAGAAAAATCTGAAATAAAAGCAGAAGTTACGGTGAAGATTGAACAAGTTGAAGAAGACATCGAAGATAAATCGTTAATGGAGAAGAAAGAAGATCAGTTGGAAGAAGATATCACTGAAGAAAAAGTAACGGAAGAAAAATTAGAATCGTTGGATGAAAGTGTTAAGATTTTGGAAGAAATTCAAAAACAATACGTTGCTGCTGGGATTCCATTGGAAGAGGATACCCAAAAGACTGATGATCACAGTGTTACAAGAGAATCAACAGAAACTTGTATAACCAAAATCAAAATTTCTAGCGATGATTATAAAAGACATATTGAGAAAGGTTTTGAAAAACGTGACAAAGCAGCAGCAGCAGCAGCTGCTGCTGCTGCAGTTGCAGCAGGAAAAGCTAGTACGATAACTTCATCTACATCTTCTTCCGATACATGTGCCTTTAAAATAAAGAAAGAAGATCTTCCTGAGGTTGATTTAAGTGCACGATACGCCATTACGGTATTAGATCAAGTTGTTAAGAAAGAAATAGCAGAAGTTAAGGAATCGTTAGAGGCAGCGAGACAAGATTTGATAGAGGAACTCAGTGAGAACAGTGAGACTGTAATACAAATCAAAGATTCTCCTTCTGAATTTCAATTTAAATTACAAACTGAATCAATACCAAATGATTTACCCTTTTTATACAGACCACCGTCATTAGAACGAGTAACCGTAGATAAAGAAACGACGAAGATTACTAAAGAAGAAGAAGAAGAAGAAGAAGTTGAAAAAGAAGAAGAAGAAACATTATTGGCCGAGGAAAAAGTTGACCAATCACAATTATACGAGAAAGAAATAACAACTGTGGCAACGGAAGAAAGTGGTTCGGAAGATATCGAATTCGAAGCATCTGGTGACGATGAAATGGATATTAATAAAGAAAAGGTATGTATGGATATTGAGATGGAACTAGAAAAATCTGAAACGGAAACTCTATCTGCCGTTCATGAAGAAGAAAGCAAAGAGGATGACGATGATACGCGTCCAAGTCCCGTACCAGCCAGCAGATCATGCTCAGACGTAGAATACAAAGATGAGAGTTCATCGTCGTTGCACCCACCTCAACCAGTTCCAAGGAGACGTCACAAACCAGCTAGGTCATCGAAAAAAGTAACATCCGAGAGTGAGGTAGATCCTGGTTCCAGTTCCGGTGAGAGTAGCAATTATCAATCATGCGACTACGAAATTGGTAGCGGTAGTAGACCAAGTTCATCAGACGTTGAAGCTCTTCAATCTGCTACTACGATGCCGCCATCTGGTACAACATCCGAGTATGAGACTGCCATGATGTCGACTGAACATTCAACGACCGCAGCAACAACGTCAAGGCCAACCTCCCAAGAATACCAAACTGCCGTGAGTACATTAAGTTCTCGCGAATCTATGAAATCTTTAAGTTCGTTTAGTTCAGGCCATCTTGGTAGTATCGATAGTACCAGCGAATTATCAGAAACATTGGTAGCATCTGAAGGTGATGCCGACGACGACAACAAGGGGATGGAAGAAGAAGAAGAAGAACACGTAGATTTGGAACATGTTGAATCCGATTCATCGGGTAGCGATATACCCATAGACGATGCTGCTGCTGTCATGGATACAATCGATGGTAATATACCATGTAGAATGAAGAGATCATCCGAAATGATATTCCAACAGATCGTTGATGATAATGCAACACTTGACACTGACGTAGACGAACCTATATTGGAACAAGATACCAAGGGAATTGATTTCGCTACTTCTGCATTTGTCGTAACACCTGGTGCAGTTCAATCGGTTGATATAATGACGGCTAGGGTTACAGAAGATGGTATTCAAAGTGTATCAACACAAGTTATTTCTACTCAGGTTATTGACACGACTATAGAAATACCTGGTGAACAAATTACGATGAAAACTATCGAGGGGGATACCGAAATTGAAGATAAACCATCAGACGAGTCGCTTGATATGTTAAGCATGGAACCAGATTCTTTGGAACCTAAAGCTGAACTACCAGGTACACCAGAGGAAAGTGCTGAAACGTTGGCTATGAAAACGTCAACTCATTCAATGTTGCAACAAGCAAGTATGTCAACATCATCAGCTTCCGGATTGTCTATCGATACGGTTGTGGAAAAAGCTAAATCCGAACGTTCAGAATCACC
>NW_015149007.1:704524-719524 GCF_001465965.1 Polistes dominula | reverse complement strand
AAAATACTATTAAAAAATGCACAATAATATAAAAACTTTGCCAGGTTGGTATAAGAACGTTATATTTGATTCTAGATGTTACCTAAAAAGAAAAACAACAACAACAACAAAATGATATAACAAATAACCATTTTTTTTTTTTTTTTATATCATAATTCATTGTTCACATTATTTAATAAAAAATTATATATTTTGTTGTTTCTATTATTTAACAAATAACTTACGTTTATTTTATATTTATCAAGACCTAAACGTGGCCCACCTGGATACCAACTGGGACCCTTCCATAAAACAGATAACTTATCTTCCATAGATTTCATCTGTTTACTCTTATTTATCATATCTTTCGTATAAAACGTCTATAACAATATGCAAATTTGATAATAAATAAAAAATGAAAAAAAAGCATCATCATTTCTATTCGTGCGCACTTACAACAAGAGAAGCATTAAATAACTGAAATTGTGTAATTGAATTAATTGCTATGCAAAAATCGTATAATAACATGTACATACTTATTCGAATGATAATTAAAAGAGAAGAGAAGAAAAAAGAAAAAAAGAAAAATGAAAATTAAGCTTCACGATACGATTCTTCCCTTCTCCTCCTCCTCCTCCTCTTCCTCCTCCCACCCCACCCCTCTCCTCCTATTATTATATAAAATAAACGAGAATGTGATATTATTGATTACTTTCAAATGTGAAACAAACCGTATTATATTGTATCATTGTACTTTATGTTTCTTTATGTTTATTTCTTTTTTTTTTCATCTTATTTTTCCGTAAGTTACACATTGAATAAATGTTACATTATAATATTGCATTTAACAATCTTGTTAATCGACTACTAATCTGCATAATAATACATATTGCAATTTTATATAACAGTATAATTGTCCGTTATATTCTGTGATTATATATGAGGACCCATACTTATATTGTTAAAGAAAAACAGTCAATAACAACAACACCAACAACAATAGTAATAATAAAAGAAAGAAAGAGAGAGACAGAGAGAGAGAGAGAGAAAGAGAAAGAATGATTACACATTAACATTTAACATTATTACATTAATATATGATAATAATTAATACCTGTAAATAAATAGGATTAAATGAACGTGGACTTTTTACTAAACCGTAAATAATTTCATCCTTCTCTTCCATGAAGGTCCCGAATAATCTGTCCCAGATAATAAGAACTCCACCATAATTTTTATCCAAACAGTATAGATTGCATCCTGTATGACAAGATAGTTATATATAAATTAATCTGACATATAATACACTTTTGCAATGTGTCGATAATAAACATGTTCAGAGAAATATACGTGAAGTTTTTTGAATCTATTTCAAAATCACCATAGATAACGAAAAAACAAAAAAAAAACAAATGTTATAACTAATTTTATAAAGAGAGAGAGAGAGAGAGAGAGAGAGAGAGAGAGAGAGAGAGAGACAATCTTACGATGGTATAAGAAACAGAAAAAGATAAAGAGAGAGAGAGAGAAAGAGAAAAAAGATATTACAATATCTACCATGATGTACACGATGATGTTTAGGTGTATTAAATATTAATTCCAATGGTCCAAGATGATCAACAATTGTCGTGTGTATCCAAAATTGATATATTAAATTAAATTGATGATGTGCAATAAAGTGTGATGGGGGTATGAAGAAAGCAAGTGGTAAGTAGAAGATCTGTAAGATATAATTGTTATATATATATATATATATATATATATATATTACATATGTGTGCATTTTTGTTGTTGTTCTATTTTTTTTTTTTTTTATTTACTTACAAAATTACACCAATGTTGTAGTACAGATTGACGCAGACTAACCGCGAGATTAAATTCCTCGCTGCTGTGGTGTACTTGATGGTGTGCCCACAAAAAGTGTACTTCTATAAAATCATATGTAATATATATATATATAATCAAGTTAAATAATATATATTATATAATGAATAATAAATAATTTCAATTAAAAATCAATTAAAATGGTGATACTTAACCGTGATTACTACGATGTACCCAATAATAACAAAAATCAACCCCCAATGCGGTGATGTACCATGTCCAAATAGAATTCCATGGTAAATTACATATATGATAATTATCATAAATTTGAATGTAAGCGTAATATTCTGCACTGCGAAAAAATATGCTGAAAAATTGTACAAATTCTATGGAGTTTCTTCTTGTTTTTTTTTATTATTATTATTATTATTATTATTATTATAATATTACTATTTTGTTATTTTGAATTGGATGTAATACGTTTTCGTTTAATGTTTGGTCTTTTTGTTTTTGTTTTTTGTTTGTTTTTTTTGTTTGTTATTTTTCATTTCCACATAGGTAAATAAATTTAAATCTAAAAACAAAATGGAAAATAAAAGCATTACCTATGCTTACCGGCCAGACTCTTGAAATATCCAATGAGAAAATGACGTCACTTGATCATCCAATTGAAATGATTTTTTCTTATACTTTGCAGTTAATATCATTTGTTCTAAGACGATTAGAAAGAAGAATGGTATCCAAATCTTTAAAAATTATTTATTAATATTAATGGATAATGTTTTAAAAAAAAAAAAATAAAAATAAAAAACAACAACAACAACAATAATTTTTCATACATTATCTTATCTCTTTATCGAGATAAGATAATATTATTTTTCCAAACGAGATATATTTAAATCAATAATATTTACGATCAATTAATTTGTGAAGACTTGTTTGTCAAAATTATTCATTGAACAAATTTGTTATCATTACAATTTGTTAAACATTCAACTTTATTACTCTCTTGTTTGAATGAAAAATTTACAAAATTATATATGTACATTTACATATATATATATATATATAAATACTCGTAGATAAGATTACATATTAGTTTGAATTTAATTTTGAAATTGATATATAACGATAATAAAACAATAAAAAAAAAAAAACAACAACAACAACAACAACAACAACTAGAAATTGATACAACAAATTGATTAACAGTTGATAATAATAATCTAAATTACCTGTTGATAATAATCAGGCACTTGGTGTGGAAATTCGAAAGTTGTTTCGAAAGGGTTGACGATGTACCAAAACTTGCCGGCATTTTTAAGTTGACGACCGATTATATCAATGGAAGAAGTTTCATTCATATTTATAGTATTACCTTCTTTTTTGTTTCTTTTCTTTTCTTTTCTTTTCTTTTTTTTTTTTTCGTCACACGAACCACTTGATTATTTTTGATCGTTTATCTCTTTCTTTCTCTCTCTCTCTCAAAAAAAAAAAAAAACAAGAAAAAAACAAAAACAAACAAAACAAAAACTAAACTTTAAACTAAATCAAAGTAAACTTGTAAGAAATGAAGTTTATATGAGTAAACTGATATTAGCTATGCCAAATGCACTATCGAATACAGAATACGTAGTCGTTGAGAACTGGGTGCACGCATCGTTTATATAACATGGAACGAGTGTGAGGACGAGCGAATATACATACGCCACACACCACTATATTTTATGCATGACCGTATAAGCTGCAGGTACTTTATACATACATATATATATATATATTATCATTCATATATCAATTCATCCAGCATTCAAATTATTTTCACTTGATATTATAAATTGTACAATTTTGATTTTCATTTGTTTTTTTTTCTTTCTGTTTTTCATAATTTATCATTGAATATTATCATACTTACAAAAAAAAAAAAGAAAAAAACCAAATAAAAAAACAATTAAAAATAATGTTTATATATAGAAAAGTCAAACAAATCATAATTTGTTTTGTATAATACAAATAATAATTTATAACAAAAAAAAAAACAAATTCATTTTCTTTTTCTAATGTGTGTGTACTAATTTTGATATTACTTGAGTTTACTCGTATATATTATAATTAATTTATAACTTATATATAAATATATATATATATATATGTATATGTATATATATAGATAAAACAAAAAGATAAAGAGAGATAGGTGTAAACGTATCAATATTCTGGTACACCACTGTTATATTTGCTCAAGCAATATGCTTGACACTTTATGCTGTCGACATAATATGCATGGTTTCATAACGCGTGTTAACTATTTATATTACGATAGATAAACGATATTATATATAATGGTATATTTCCAATATTTTCATGAATTTTATCCAAAAGTGTATTTAACGTTTTAATCAGTCCTGAAACAAGATGCATATATATATATATATATTTGTATGTTGTTTTTTAACATTTGAAATAATATGAAAAAGAAAACGAAAAAAAAGAGTGACAAATGAAAATAAACATAATGGTGCTTAATAATATGATAAACTGTAAAGTCAATTTGAGTGATAAACAAGATAAGCATAAAACATTTTTACTAACCATACGCACAACAATTATGAATTATATAACATTATGGATATATGGGTTACCATCTGAAAATAATAATAATAATAATAATAATAATAAAAAACAATATTAACAATGTTATATATTTATAATATTATTTGAAAATTTATTGAAATAAATTAATAAATATGTATATATATATAATTGCGAAGATTCTGGTGTTTGTAAAGTCTGTTGTGATTTTCTGTTGTGTGAAGATAAACACGTTGAAATATGAAATACCTAAAACATATAATAATTATAATTAGTTATATTCGTATAATGATATAAATATATTTCTTAGAAAATGAATAAGTGAAAAACATAACCTCCCGCCATTGAAATTATCTGGTAAATTCATTTTTATTTATGGATACTTTGAAACGTATCTTACGTAGCTAAGTATAAGCGTATCTTCTACATGAGATAAGCGTTTGAAATGAGAAATTTTATAGCTTCATTAATCTTTATTTACATAATGGGAATTACGTTTACATAATGTGAATAATTTTAATACGTCGAGTATAATAATTGTTTATCGATTATAAATTAATTAAAAAAAAAAAAAACCAAAACAAAGGAATTTTTATTTTCAATAAATTCAAACTCGTCGATTCATTTTTCCCCGATACTACTCTAATAAATATAATAAAATATATATGTCAATCGATTTTATCGAATTGATATTTCTTTTGTTTTTTTTTTTTATTTATATTTAAAAATTTACTTATATTTAAATATCTTTGTTTTTCTTCTTCTTCTTGTTTTTTTTCTTTTTTTTTTTTTTTTTATATACGGGAAATAATACACTTTGGCGTTGATTAAATGATTATTGAAATGATTATGTAGTAAATGGTAATTTTTCTATGTCCTCCAACTTCCGTTCTAACAATTATCGTATTTAAAATCCAATATGAAAGATACGCACTATTAAATCGACCTTTAATGAAATTACTTTAAAAATATGTAAGTATGACTTATATAAAGAATATAAAAGAAACAAAAAAACAAAATGAAGAAATAGAACGAACGAATGTAATATTCATTTTCTTACGTTCATTATCCACATACATATATACATATATACATACATACATACATACGAACATATATATATATATAACCAATTTTTAATACGAACTATACATTTTGAAATTTAGTAATAATCAATACTTTTGTTACAACAAAATAAAGTGCAATGTATGTGTATAAAAATAAATGAAGAATATACCTAAATAAATAAAACAGTATTTTGTAACAATACATCCTTAATGTAACCAACATTCAAATGTATTCTTCCAAGTTATTTAATTATTCACTATTTTTATATAATATTTTTCTCTAATGTAAAATGTTGTAATTACTGTTAAACACAATATTACGAATAATTATTATTTGGATATAATATTATTTATAAATAGAATTTGTTCTTATCTCTAAACATGGCCATAGTTCAACGACACTTAAAATAAGAAATTCATTAAATGATTGTAACCATAAACATAATTTGAAAAGTTAACTAATGATAAGATAATTATTTGATTGGTGGAAATCATTTAGCAAGTTTTCATTTGTTCTTTTATTATCTACGAATTTCATTCGTCTTTTCTACTTTTTTGTATCTAAAAGAATACACGTTTCTATTGGTTGCTTCATCCGTACTGTTAGTTCATTGGTGGTTTAGTTTCAATGCAAGTGGTGCCATCTTCTAAACAGCAGATGCATCATAAACTTGCTGCTACTGCTACTGCACATGTTCCTTTTGGTTAGACGATTACAGTGTAACAGTGTAATACAAAATACCGCACGTGGTATTGGATTTTCTGTATTGTTGATTTTAATATAATTTATATTTTCAAAAATATATATGTATATATAATATATACAAATTGTTAATATAAATTTCAGGTAAGACTAAGTAATACATATATATATTTATTTAGTTTACTTTTTAGGTTATTTTAATATATCAATGAGGTTATGTATTTCCTGTATTGTTGATTTTATTATAATTTATATTTTCAAAAATATATATATATATATTTATTTAGTTAATTTTTTAGGTTATGTTAATATATCAATGAGTTTAATCAATTTAATTTATTGTTTGCATATTTAGTTGTGATTATAAACACAATGCAAAAAAATCAATCAAAGAAATTAAAGAAAGATTCTAATGAATCTGTTGCAATGAGAAGAATGTCTGGTTTGATTAAAGATAAATCTATTAAAAAATCTACTAAAAAATCTTCTACAAAATCTTCTACAAAATCTTTCAAAAACGATGATGTTAAATTGAATGGCGAAGGACATAACAAAAAGAAAGGTATTTAATTTTATATATACATATATTTAGATACTATTATGTATTAAACTATGATTATTTATGATGCATCATTTTTCTTTTTTTATCAGTTAAAGAAAAAATTGTAGAACATGATAGTGATGAAAGTGATAGTGATATGGATCTAGAAGAATATGAAAGAACGTTAAAGAATTTAAAAAAAATAGATCCCTCATTTTATTCTTATTTAAAAGAGAATGATGAAAATCTATTGAAATTTGAAATGTCAAGTGATTCCAATTCTGATAATGATGAATCTGAATTATGTCATAAACCTAATGATAAGTTAGAGGTATAATCAAAATATTCTGTACGTTTTAACCCTTAAAGTGCACACTTGGTGTTTGACATCCCAACAAATTTGTGATCTCTCGAAAACGGTACTGAATTCGAAAAAATGGATTATTTGTCTAATGCCATCTAGTGTTAATTCAAATGGGTATAAAACCTATTTTATTTTAATAAAGATGTATCAAACTACTTTAAAAAAAAATTGCGAGGTTTTAATATTAAAAAACAACTTCAGGAGGTTGGGGTGTCAAACACCCACAATGCACTTTAACGTAATTTCAACAAGTGTGCACTCTTTAAGGGTTAAATATCAATATGTTATAATATTTAATCTTTCTATTATAATTATTATAATATTTATAGGTAGCCAGTGATGAAAGTGATTTTGAACAAGAAGAACAAACTGTATCAACCAGTAATAAAATAAAAGTTACGCTACAATTATTAAAAACATGGCAGAATGATATTCAAACTGACAAGTAATATTTTTTTTTATATATATATTTTTAATTATGAAAATAATTGTATTGATTATATGTGAACACGTTTTATAAAGTTTAACATTTACAACATCATCTTTGTAGAACATCGAAGACTATTAAAATTGCAATTGAAGTTTTTCATGCAGCATTACAAACTGTGCAAGAAACTCCTGATGAAAAAGATACATCGTTTAAAGTAGAAGGAAGTGCGAGTAAGTATTATTATATCTATAATCAATACACTTACAATGTAATATAATAAACAATATTATAATCATAAAAACATTTAATTAATTTCAGTATTTAATGAAGTCATTCAATTATGCATTTTACATTTATCCGATGCGCTAAAACGTTTTTTAAATTTGAACACCGATACATATTTTGAGGCACACAAATGTAAAAAATTCGTCAAAATAAAAAGCTCTTTAAAATCGTATTTAACCGATTTAATCATGGTTTGTATCAATTAAATGTTCATCACATACAAATTATTTTTATAATATATATATATATATATATATAATAATATTTTGAAAAATTAAAATATTATATTATTTTTTAGATCTTACGAAATGTTACATCGGCTAATATACAAATAATCATTTTAAAACATTTATATAATATGTTGCCGTACACTCAATCATTTTCTTCATTGAAAAAACCATTATTAAGAGTATTATTAAATTTTTGGTCAACCAGTGATGAATCTATCAGAGTTGTTGCATTTCTATGCATATTACGTATGGCATTGAATCAAAAAGATTCTATATTGGAAACACTGCACAAGGTAAAGTTCAGATTTATCTGTTTCCTCTAAAAAAAAAAAAAAGAAAATACTCTTTCAAAATTATATTCATTGTTTTCTTTTTTTCTTTAGACTATGTATTTTAAATACGTACAAAATTCCAAATTCGTATCACCCAACACGTTGGCTGGAATTAATTTTATGAGACATTCATTAACGGAGATATATTTACTGAATCCAGATTTTGCATACAAATATGCATTCGTATATATCAGACAGCTTGCTATTTATTTAAGAAATGCAATAACTTTGAAGAAACAGGTAATTTGTTTTATAATTTGTCATTATTCTAAATTAATGGAATTAATATAATAGTATTATCATTTATTATTTCGTAGGAACATTTTCAAGCAGTTTATAATTGGCAATATATAAATTCATTATTCTTCTGGGCTAAATTAATAGCAACGTCAAAAAAACAATCAAGCCTTTCTACTTTATTGTATCCTTTAGTACAGGTATGTATGATTGTGTTAATTATACGTAAACAATATTTATGGTTAATTGATTCCAAATTTATATTACATATATATTTGCAGATTATTATTGGAACAATTAAAGTAATACCAACACAACAATATTATCCATTACGTTTTCATTGTGTGCAAATGTTAATTAACATTTCTAAAGGAACTAATACATTTATACCTATTTTACCATTTTTATTAGAGGTATAGTATTAATTCATTAATTCATACATGTATTTAGAATTATTTATAATAAACTAGGGGTGTCCTGCCACGCGTTGCTCTGGCTCACAATCAGTTCGATAGACACGTCTTTAAGTCAACGAATTATCTTATACCACCATCTGTTAGAATCTCATCGAACTAACAGAGATAATCATGACTCTTCTTTGTTAATAAACAAATAATTCGATTATAAATTGAGATATAAACTATCCTATCTTTCAAGTTGGATGAAACTGCATTCAGTGTACAAAATTTGATTAAAATCGGTTCAGTAGTTTAGGAGTTCATTGCAGACAAACAACGTGACACGTAATTTATATGTATTAAGATAAGATAAACTATGCTATCTTTCAAGTTGGATGAAACTGCACACAGTGTACAAAATTTTATTAAAATCGGTTCAGTAGTTTAGAAGTCTATTGCGGACAAACAACGTGACACGTAATTTTTATATATTAAGATAAGATAAACTATCCTATCTTTCAAATTGGATGAAACTGCATACAGTGTACAAAATTTGATTAAAATCGGTTTAGTAGTTTAGAAGTCTATTGCGGACAAACAACATGACACGTAATTTATATATATATAATAAATATATTATATTGATTTCAGGTTTTATCAACTTATGATTTTAATAAAAAACATAAAAGTGTATCAATGAAGCCAATATCTTTTACTTGTATATTGAGAATGTCAAAGTCTCAATTAGTAGAAAATGGTTTTAAGGATACCATAATTGATAATATTTATAGATTAATATTAGAAAATGCAGCTAAAGATAGTCATTTGATATCATTTCCAGAATTATATCTACCATGTATAATAGAAGTAAGTATTAATATATCTTTTATATTTCTTGTTTAATTTTTAATACACCATAATGTTATTTTAATTTTGAAAATATTTGAATTACAGTTGAAAGCATTTTTAAAGAAATGTCACATAGCAAATTATTGTAGAAAAATGAAACAATTATTGGAAAAAATAGAAGAAAATTCGAAATACATAACAAATGAAAGATCAAAGAAAGTATTTAATTTACAAGACATCGGTGAGATTAAAAATTGGGAAAATGGTATTAAAGTGGAGGGTACAAATTTGGCCAAATTTTATGATTCTTGGATTAAGATTCATCAAAATCAAAAGATGAAAGAAATAACGAAAAATGATGAATTGGGTAAATACGATTTTCTCAATTTAACAAAATCCAAAAGGAAATCATCCAATGATGATGATGATGATGATAATGATGATGATGATGCGATGAATAGCGAAGATGAAAGTGATTTTGAATTACGAATAAAAGGAGATAGTGTAGAAAATGGTGCTGATGATGATGATGATGTATCTGTAAAAGAATCAAAAAAGAAAAAATTAAAAACGAAGAATAGATCAACGAAAAAATCATCAACAAAAGGTTCAGCGATTAATCAAAAATTGATCGAGGAAGATGACGACGATCAAGAAGATATTGTCACGGATATTATAGATCCTAATGAAGTAGATTATTAAAAAAATTTAATAAATTTTCTCAAATCTAATTGCTTTTTTTTAAAAAAAAAAACAAAACAAAAATTATACAAAATATCTATTTTGTATAAATAATACTCTAATAGCACAAAATATTGAAAAATATTCAATACAAATATTGAATACAGTATTGAATATTTTTCAATATTTTGTGCTATTAGGGATAATTAATGTGAATGTAAAAAAAAAAAGTAAAAAAAGGACATTTAATATAATAATGATAATAATAATTACACACATCTATAATTAAGGTATATATATATATATACAAAATAATTTTTCAATAAAATAAATAACAATCTTTTATTTTCCATTCGTATAAAGACATTTATAATCCCAACTCAATTCTATTTATTTAACAAACAAATATTATAATAGAACAATTACAAAAGTATATTACTCAAGTCGTGTGTTTAACTTAACGTGAGGTGAATCAAGGGCAACTACCCCAGAGGGATTATAAACTTTCTTAAAGAGAAAGAGAGAGAGATGATTATGTCTGTAGTTAGTTGAATAAGAAAACATTGAGAAACTTAGAGAAAGATGAAGAAAGAAAGAAAGAAAGAAAGAGTAAAAGAGATATAAAGGAAAACTAAAGCAAGAGAGATCTGTCGTGACGGCACCGAACGAACGAACGAACGAACGTACGAACGAAGGAAGGAAGGAAGGAACGGGGGCCGATTCCTAAGGTGTCGCTTTTCGATGGTCTATTTTTACCGAAGACGAGCCAAGGCAGTCGGGAAGTTGGTATAGCGACGGTTGGTCGCTATTATAAAGCACCGGGTCGAGCGTGTTGTAATTCACCGCATGTAAGTGCGCTGTGTTCTAAGAGACACGCTGTGGGATATTTTATTTCATAAAAGAAATAAAAAAAAAAAGCAAAAACAAAAAATATACAAAATCAAATATTAATAAGTAAGGGTGAGAAAGAGATAGATAGAAAGAGAGAGAGAGAGAGAGAGAGAGAGAGAGAAAGTTAAACATAGTTAAAGAAAGACATTAGAAGATGATCTATCACCATAATCACGTGGAAAACGAAGAAGAAATTAGTAGAGTAACTTGGCATACATCTAAAAGAACAAAAAATAGAATAAAAATTCGTTTCATTTCTACATTGTGGTGATAAATAATCATCTTACTTGGAATTCAATATTATTTCTTCATTTTTTCAAATAAGATAATCTCATTCATCTGTAAAGTCAATATATATATATATATACATATACATATGTAAAGATAAATCATTGGAATAATCTTTATCTCTCTCTTTTTCTCTACGTTTTATTTTTAAGATTAATCATAACAGAAAATATTGAAAGAAGAAGTTAGACGATGGGTGGGTGTTTCTGTTTGATATAAAAATACATTTGATTTTCTCTCCCTCTCTCTCTTTCTTTCTCTTTTACTTTCTGTATCCCTTCTTTTTTATCTCTCTCTCTCTCTCTCTCTCTCTCTATGTTTCTATTCGTTTAATACATATACACATACGTATGAGTAATAAATTAATTATAAAATATTAGAAACAATGTTGTGTTTGTCCCTATCGTGAAGAAGAGAAAAATATATTATTGATTTTGAAAGTATAATTAAATTGATTAAAGTTGATTGTTTTTGTTAGTATCTTAAGTAATTATTCAATATTAATTATTATAATTTCAAATCAATCTTTATACTAACTATTATTACTATTTCTTCTTCTTCTTCTTCTTCTTCTTCTTCCTCTTCTTGTTCTTCTTCTTCTTCTGAAATGTTTCTCGTCGGCGCCTCGTACGTGCCAGAGACGAGTAACAGAGTTTTGCAAGATGCGAATTCAGCTTTAACGTTTGAGGGAGCTGAATTCGTGCCGAGTAATATTGCGTATTCTTCAATTTATTTCGTTCGTTACTTGTGTAACCATACTAAAGTAAAGCGCGAGTTACGTAAAGTTGAAAAAATTATTATTATTAATAGAGAAGTTTTGAAAAGACCGCTTTTAAAAAGAGAGTATAATATAAATGTATAAGTGAAGAGTGAAAGATAGACAAAGAAAGAAAGAAAGAGAGAGAAAGAGAGATAGATAGGAAAGCAAAAACCACCGACTACCACCTTGTACGTCAACATCAAAATGAGGAAATCATCGTATGATAAGTAAAAGCTCTTACAATCCTTCTTGTCTAAATAATTATGAAGATAACAGAGAGAAAGAGAGAGAGAGAGAGAGTGAGAGAGAGAAGATTTATATAAGTCTCTTGCTCTTTTTTCTTGTTCTTTTTCTATTTCTTCTTTTTGTTCAAAATCATTGGATTCGTTAAAAGTAAAAGATTTAGTTTTGGATGTTATTATTTGTATAGGTTTTTTTTTCTTCTTTTCTTTTCTTTTAGAATTATCTGTAAACTATGTTTACAGTTTGTTCATTGTATCTGTGTTACCTGTGTTGCTATTGGGTTGCGTCAAAGTTTGGACAAAAATTCACGTACAAATTCAAATTACTTTTTTACTTTACCCATTTTGCTTTTTCTTTTTCTTTTTCTTTTTTTAACGAAGAATAGATTATTATTATTATTATTATTATTATTATTATTATTATTATTATTCTGTTTTTTTTTGTAAGAGAGCAATACGAAGATTACGAAATGATTTTTGTTTTTGTTTTTGTTTAATTTAGTTTAAGTTTATTTTTGTAAAAAGAACGAAAGAAAAGAAGAAACGTTTGAAATGGATCATATAAATGTAATAACGTTTTTTTTTTTGTTTTTTTTTTTTTTTTTTATTATAATTTATCTTATTAAAGATTCCTACAAAATAATATTAAATGTGCAATCTCCTCCACCATTTTGTTTGGCAATATTTTGTTTCGATATTTCTTCATTTGCTTTTATATTATGAGAAATATTAATTTATTAACACTAGATATTACCACCATTTTCTACCACACTAGTCAAAATGACTGGTGTATAAGAAAAAAAAAAAAAGAAAATGCTTTTTGAGACTTTCAGTCTTTAATTATTCTTAAAAAATAAGAAAAAAAAACAAATGTTTAACAATAATAATTTTAATAGACATTTTTAAATAACAAAAATGCTTAATTATTTACAGAAATCATTAAAAATGGCTGGTCTGGTATATCTAGTGTTGAAACCGGTTGAGATCTGATAAATGGATTTGATTAATTATTATCTTTGTAATTAACACCATAATATTGTTTTCTTTGTTTATTATTGTTTTGTAAACCACAAAAGAAAAAAACAAACAAACAAAAAGTAATCTACATTAACAATGTCATCCATCATATGTAATAATTGTTATTAACAATAACGTAATAACAATATTATTTGTTTCCTTTCAAATATATACATTAATATTATTATTATTATTATTATTATTATTGAATATAAAATTCGAATTCGAGTAGTTCGATTTTCGAACATTCGGTTCGTTCTACTTGGCTCCAGTTAGAAACTCAAACTTCTAGCAAAACAAGGTCTATTTAAAGCTACGTATCGATCACACATCCCAGATTTTCCTTGGATTTTAAACGCGAACTATAAAACAATTTTTATCATTGGATAAATACATAATATTATCTGTGTACTGTAATAATAGAAAATAATTTCTTCTATTTTTTTTTTTTTTCATGATAAAAATCAATCACCGATTTTCTTCACTGAACTCAATTCATGTAAAAAAAGAAAAATAAAAAAACATGAAGTAGAGGATCAATCATTTACATTTACATTTACATTTACATTTTAATACTCGAATAAAATGAGTTTTTATGTATTTTTAATATAATATTAATTAATTCGAATTATATACATGTTTTATTATATACATTTGTATTTTTATATCATTTGATACATACAAGCATAACATCTGTACACATATTGTAATAGAAAACTGGTAGTTTGAAAAGTAGAAATATATATATATATATATATACCTGAATGAAAGGATTTAGGTGAGTGAAAATAACCAGGAAATTCCCAACGGAAATCGACAGTTACTTAACACATGTGTCTTTCTATCACCCATAATGTATTTTTTTTTTCAAATGATTTATTTCTTTTCTATCTTTTCTATTTTTTCTTTTTGTTTTTTTTTTTAAACCTAGTGCCACCTAGTTCTTCTTTTTTTTTTTTTTATTACTTTTTATTATCATCAATATTGATGTCATTGTTTACAAATTTCTTTTTTTTAAAACTTAACAATACTTTAATATAACTAGAACGAAAAATCCTTAATAAAAAGAAGAAGATGAAAAATAAGAAGAATTATTTAATGATAATAATAATGTGAAACAAAATAAAAAAAAAACAAAAAGTCAGTCATCGGTGAGTGACATTAGACTTTCCGTTTAGGTCACGTCAGTCATCGATGGCTGACGGGGATTTCCTTAAAAATCCCTAGTAGCAAAAAATACCGTTGAATCTCTTTTTAATATTAAATACACATGTATTCAATATTTTTCAA
>NW_015149007.1:682963-694599 GCF_001465965.1 Polistes dominula | reverse complement strand
TATATATATATATATATATATAATATATATAATTGATTAAAAATTAATAATTACTGGAAATTATTTAACCTATGTTTAATAATTACATATATGTAGATATTAATTAAAAAGAAAAGAAACAATATATATTAAATAATAATAATAATACAAAATAAATGTAATATATTATATATTATATAAATATAATTTATATATTGTATTATATATATAATTTATAATAAATTATATTATACTAAAGTAATAATTTGACTAACATTTATATATATGTATATTAAATAATAATAATAATACAAAATAAATGTAATATATGATATATTATAAATATAATTTATATATTGTATTATATATATAATTTATAATAAATGATATTATATACTAAAGTAATAATTTGACTAACATTTATATATATATATATATTTGTTAGTCAAATTATTACTTTAGTTATTAAAATAATTACTGAAGATTATTTAACCTATATTTAACAAATGCATATATGTACATGTAATTAAAAATAATAGAAAATAATTGAAGATGAGAGGAAAGAGAGCTGGGAAGAGATAGAGAAGTAAGAAAGAAGGCAGTAGGAAGTCAAAAGATGGGAGAAGGTGCAAACCTCCAGGTACACTAGATAATACAGTCTCGTGAGGGCAGAAGGGATACCTAAGTACTTGGAAAGCAAGTAGAACGAGGAGAGTAGAAGAAGAATTGCGAGATTTCACCTTCATATTGGTTCTCATTCACTTTCATATTGGGAAGAGGAGGAAAGCCAGCGATGCAGGGTCTGTGGATGGGAGAGGGAGAGTGATAGAAGCATTTGATTAAAGGATGTGTCAGAACATAAAGTAAGGAGGACGGGAGAGGAATAGAGGAAAAGATAAGAGTGATATTGGATAAGAGTGGAAGGAGGGGAGAATGGATAAAGAAGGTGGAGAGTTGGTGAGAGGGAGGAGAGGGACAAAGTTTGATATAAGGAGGAGAGTACGGAGATTTAAAGGTGGGAGATGAGGGTAAAGAAGGAAAGGAGAAGGTTGAAGGGAATGTCAAAGGATTGTAATCCTTTGGGGAAGCTAATGGAGATTATTCTATTATTATTATTATTCTATATAATAATAATAATCGTACAATGTAAATCTAAATAAATGGAAATTGATAATATAATAAAACAAAAATAAAAAAAAACCAAACACACACACATTTATGTATAATATGAAATTATTACAATAATAAATGAATATATATGTGTGTGTATTAAATAGGGACAAATGAAATATAAGAAAGTACAGTGTAAGTAAAGATGTAATCCCCTACTACTTCCTTTTTATCTATAAACACGTCTCGAGGTTCCAACGGTCATTTGAAGCCAGATATAAGTATAATAGTAGCTAACCAACGTATTATCTTGTTAGTTGTGTACGAGATTTCCTTAAGAGACATAACGCTATGTCGAGAAACGTATTTTTATTATTCTTACTTTCATTAACCTTGTATCAATTATGTTTAATTACAAAAGCTTATCCTACGTCAGAAGGATTATTAGAAGAAGAGAAAATAACTTGTGGATATGAAGTAAGTTGTAAAAAAAAAGAAAAAGAAAAAGATATTAATTTTTATAAATAATATTCCTATTTTTTTTTATATATCTTTTTTAAATTATTATTATTATTTTATTTCATATCCCACATTGACTAACGTTGTATTTTTTTCATTTGTTTTTTGTTTTTTGTTTTCAAATTTAATTTCAATATAACACACACACACACACACACACGTGTGTATCAAATAACGTTATACAATTTATTTATCAATAAATCTGAACATAGTTTTGATAGATTTTCTTTTGTTTTGTGTGTGTTTTTGTGTGCGTGTGTATTTAGTCATGTCCAGTTATACAACCAAACAAATTAAATATTCATCTGGTACCTCATACTCACGATGATGTTGGATGGTTAAAAACAGTTGATCAATATTATTTTGGAAGTAAGTAATTTTAATTATTATCATTTTTTCATTTATCAATAGTATATATATATAATAATAATAAATAATATTAAGTATTATAGTATATAGTATTATATTATAGTATAAATATATAGTGTTAGTATTAAAAGTATTATTAATTATACAGCATATATTCTATAGTATATAGGATAGTATATACTATACTATATATATATATAATACTACATTCATACTATTATACTATAGTATATTATATATAAATTATACACACAATATAAACATAATAATAATGTATACAGTACAATCTCTCTAATCCGGCACTATTAAAAACCGGATGGTGCCGGATTATTGGAATGTTCGGATTACTGGATTATAGAGAAAAAAGTGATAAGTTTTGTGGTTAGACTGCTAGACGACGACGCGGCGACGAAGCGCATAGGCGTAGAGGGAGCGTGAGTGGGGCAGGCAGGGGGTGCCGGATTATTGGATGTATCGGTCTATTGAAGTGCCGGATTAGTGAGATTATACTGTATTATATTATATTAATATTATATATATATAAAACTTTCTATTTTATTATGATTAATTGTTGTTGTTTTTTTAAAGGTAAATCTAAAATACAAAAAGCCGGTGTTCAATACATACTTGACAGTGTAATTGAAGCATTATTAAAAAATCCTGAAAGAAGGTAATTATTTGATCATTATGAAATAATATTTTATCTCAATATACAATCAATTCTAATATAAAAAAAAAAAAAAAAAAACTATATCTTAGATTTATATACGTTGAAACTGCATTCTTTTGGAAATGGTGGTTAAGACAAAACGAAAATGTAAAAAAAGATGTGAGAATGTTGATAAATACAGGAAGATTAGAATTCATTGGTGGTGCTTGGAGTATGAACGATGAAGCTGTTACTCATTATCAATCCATCATTGATCAATTTACATGGGGATTTAGGTACACACAATAAAAACAAATGAAAATTATAATTGAAATTAATTTGAAATGTAATTAATATGAAAAAAAAAAAATATATATTTATGTAGGAGGTTGAACGATACTTTTGGTAATTGTGCAAGACCACACATAGGTTGGCAAATAGATCCTTTTGGTCATTCGAGAGAACAGGCATCTTTATTTGCTCAAATGGGATTTGATGGGATGTTGTTTGGTCGTTTGGATTATCAAGATAAGTCACAACGTTTGAAGGACAAGAGTATGGAATTTATTTGGAAGGCTAGCTCTAGTCTTGGTAATAATAAATTTGTTAATTCTAATTATAAGTCATGTTTAAGTTATTTTTAATATTTTTTTATATATATTTATATATTATATAATATTTAATATATAAAAATATTTTAATTGTACAACTTTGTTTCCGCTAATTTCCTACAAATGACTTAGAGAAAAAATGACCGAAGCAAAGTTGTACACCTATTATATTATATAAATATATAAATGGTTTATAATATATATTATTAATTTTTTATATTAATTAATATAATTTATAATAATAATAATTTTATTAATTAATAAGTTAACTAATATATATATATAACTAATACATATTATAATTTGTTATATATTTAATTTAATATATATTATAATATATATAGTTATTAGTACCTTATCAACTTGTCTTAAAGTTATATTATAACTGTAAAAATAACTAATCAACAATTTGAGATATATATATATATATATATATTTTTTTTTTTTCTTTTTTACTTAGGTAATCGTGCCAACTTGTTTACTGCTGCTATGTTTAACACTTACAGTCCACCGCCTGGTTTTTGCTTTGATGTATTATGCGACGATGAACCAGTGATTGATGACCCTGATAGCCCTGACTATAACGTTCCTAAGAAAGTACGTAATTATTCCTTATCTATGTTATTATATTATTTTATTTTTATTAATTATAACTATTGGAATAATTGTACTAACATAAAAGTAGAAACTACAAAATATTCGTATTCATTGAAATATCATAAAATATATTAGGTCGAGTCATAAGTAACTTCCGATGCGGCTATGTAAAATCTATTTTTCGTATTTACCTACTATAAGTCACCGAAACAAACGGATTTTCGATATCACTATATAGATGAGGATTCAGTTAGTCTTCTGTTAACTTTTTTATGTTGTCAATGTTACATTTAACCGTTTTTCTTAACCACTGAAATGGATAGTAAAGATCACACGTGTTAGAAGTGAGATCTTCAAAAAACTAAGTTTCGAGAGAATGAGACGAATACAAAAAACTGTATAGCTATATTCCGTCTCATTCTCTCGCAGGCTAAATCCTATATGTTTGTCTCTTTTTCTCTCATTATTTAGTATAGCAGTCGTTTCATAGCTTCGTTACATAGCTTCGTTACACAGCTTCGTTACATAGCTGCGTTACCGTTTATTTACTTTTCAGATCACTCCCATTCTAAAGAAGTTTTCACTTCAATAAAAATATCTGGTCTAGGATAATTGTATTCTCTTCTTATTTAGTATCGCGGCCGTTTCATCGCCTCCCACCGCTCCGTTACATAGCCGCCTACCGCTCCGTTACATAGCCGCCTACCACTCCGTTACATTGTTTCAAATCACACCCATTCTAAAGAAGTTTTCACTTCAAAAAGTGCATATTCAACATGTAATGCTTTAGGAATTGAAACAAGGCAATAGCATTAAGGTGGCAACTGAAAAAATATACAGCTTATACAGTGCAGGACTGATAACTGATAGGGCAGTTAGAAATTGGTTTGTAAAACTCCGTTCTGGAGATACGATCTTAAAAGATGAACCGAGTGCAGGACGTATTTCCGACTTTGATGAACCTTTTAAAGGTAATATTGGAGCAAAATCCAATAAATACGTCCATCAGAAGCAAATAGTGCAAAAAAAATATATCATGTGGGCAGATCACACGTGTTAGAAGTGAAACATCAAAAAACTAAGTTTCGAGAGAAAAGGACGACTGCAGAATATCAAGAGTAGGATAATTGTTAGGTTTATTTGTTATAATATTAATATTATATTATTGTTATCACATTCAAAAATAATTATACGTTTTATTGAAAACATATATAAATAGATAACATATTACACAGTAAGCAAGTTCTCAATTCAAAGAAATGAAACGAATTGCTTCTGGTAACTTAAAAATGCATGGTAACAAAACACCTCTGTTAGTCTAGTAAAAACCTCACTACTTTTCGGAAAAAACCTCACTACTTTTCGTATGTGGGTACGTTTTGTAGTATGCAGTCGCACACAAACACACACATATACAACCAGGAGCGATAACTACGAAGCATAGCATAAAGAGGAGACCATGAATAGGATAAACTGTATAGCTATATTCCGTCTCATTCCCTCGCAGTCTAAATCCTATGTTTGTCTCTTTTTCTCTCATTATTTAGTATGGCAGCCGTTTCATAGCTTCGTTACATAGCTCCGTTTCCGTTTATTTACTTTTCAGATCACTCCCATTCTAAAGAAGTTTTCACTTCAAAAATCTTCATGAAAGGTGTCTTGTACTTATCAGTCGCAGAAACGCCATTCTTTGTCTCATAAGAAACGGAAGTTATTTATGACTCGACCTAATGTATACAGGTTGATTCACTAGCTCTTGTCACTTAAATAGCTGTAAAAGTATGATAGTAACAAAAAAATGGCTAAGAAAAAAGTTGCATGAAAAATTCAGGACTATAACATGACGTTAGTATTTTCTTGCTAGGTTGAGTCATTTTCAAGATTTATTGATCAACTTTGTTTTTTTAAATACAATGTTACACTTTAATACTTATTTTCGGATAGCGGTTGACAAGACGAATTCAATGAAGTGCAACATTAAATACAAAACCTGACAATGATCCAATAAAAAAAGCTAAAAAGTGAGCTGGTAAATCACACTCTGTATATTTATAATTTAAATATTATATTAAAATTATTGTTTTTTATAATAATATGATCAACATTATTGCAATAGAAAATATTATATTTTTTGGTTTCTGCTTATATATATAAATAAAATAAAACAATTAGAATATTTATATATATTTTGTTGTTGTGTTAACAATGACTGTTGCAAGATATATGCATATATATAAAAAAAAAAACAAATTAACTTTTATCTTATATAATTTTTCTTATACAACAGATACACTAAAGATGATAACGATATATCTTTTTGTTTTGTTGTTTCTTCATTTTTTTTTTGTTTTTTATGTTTTTTTTTTTTTTTAAATTAGATAAACGATTATCTAGAATACGCGAAAGAACAAGCAGAACATTTTCGTACAAATAATATTATATTAACTATGGGAGGAGATTTCACTTATCAACAGGCGGAAATGTACTTCACGAATCTGGATAAGTTGATAAGGTACTAACACAACTTCTACAGATTTATACTTATGCTTGTTGTGTATGTTGAGATGCGTGTCTCTCTCTGTGTGCATGTATATGTGTGTATGTGTGTAAATTATTCATACCGATTGACACAATTTTCTGTTACTTTTTTACGATTTATCAATCTGTTTAACGCATAACACATTTTATTATGTTTTTTTTTTTTTTTTTTTTTAATGCTATTTAAAATTATTTTTACAAAAATCTTCAAAAAAAAAAAAACAATAAGATCAAAATGTAATAGTTTATTTTTAAACAAAATTTTTTAAATATGCTAAAATTTGTTTTTAGAGATTTTTAATTACACACATATACAACACATATAAACTTTAAACAACGTTCACAAATTTTTTCATTACAAATCCTTGCAATTTTACAATTATTAAAACAAACTTTACAATGAAAAACAATGTTTTATGTACAAATGCATGTGCATGCGGTGAAATGATGGGTCTGTTTAATCAAAATTATTGTCTCATATTTGTTTAAATTATGTTAGAAACAATTATTCCAATAGTAATTTCAAGTACAAAATTGTCAAATAATAAAAATGATTCGTAACGTTAACGTTTGTGAATAAATGTTTAAACAAAACAAAACGAAAGAAAAGAAAACAAGTAAAAAAAAAAAAAATAAAAAATCTAGTAAAATATTGCATTTGGAAAGGAAAACATTGTGACCTTTGGTAAAACCACTGACCTTTGGTAAGTAAACAAAAATCATGGGTACATTAACAGGTGGAGTACTTCTTGGCATATGTACTATTTCAAGCGAGATTTTACAATACTAATAATGTTATCATCACCATGGGAGACGATTTTAATTATCAACAAGCAGAAATGTGGTTCGACAATTTAGACAAATTAATCAAGTAAGTTTGTTTTATTATTCAATTTCATCCTGTTAATCCTGCTTTATTAACAACAACAACAACAACAACCAAAAACAAACAAAACAAAAAACTGATTGTTACAAATCAAATATACAAGGTAACAAAATTTAATTATTCTATATTGCATGTTTAATAATATTATAATATACAGTATAATCTCACTAATCCGGCACTTCAATAGACCGATACATCCAATAATCCGGCACCCCCCTGCCTGCGCCACTCACGCTCTCTCTACGCCTATGCGCTCCATCGCCGCGTCGTCATCTAGCAGTCTAACCACAAAACTTATCACTTTTTTCTCTATAATCCAGTAATCCGAACATTCCAGTAATCCGAACATTCCAATAATCCGGCACCCTCTGATTTTTAATAGTGCCGGACTAGTGGGATTGTACTGTATATATATTATTATATTATTTATATTATATATATTATACATTAATAATTTATTATATTATTATATATATTATTATATTATATATATATATTATATATTAATATATATATATTATTGTAAATATTATGTTAAATTATTGTATATAATATTATTTTATTAATGTATAATATTATTTTTATTAATTTTATATATTATAATATTATCACACATATAATATTATATAATATTTATTTATATTAATATTAATATATTAATATTATAATATAACTGTATATATATATATTGTATATTATAAATTAGAATATTATATACTATAATTAAATAATTAATTATATCAATATTTATTTATATCAATATTTATATAATATATATATATATATATATATATATATATATATATAAAAATATTGAAATTATTTATAATATGTTGTAGATACGGAAATGAATTAAATGGATCAACGGTTAATTTAATTTACTCGACGCCATCTTGTTATTTGAAAGCATTACACGATGCAAATATTACTTGGCCGTCAAAATCCGATGATTTCTTTCCTTATGCAAGTGATCCTCATGCTTATTGGACAGGATATTTTACTTCAAGGCCAACTATCAAATATTTCGAAAGAATGGGAAATAATTTGTTACAAGTAAGTCATAAAAGAAAAATATTTTACAATCAATCATTTTTCTCAGTTTAACACTAGATATATCACCACTAGATATATCGCCATTTTGCATGCTTTTTGAGCTTTGCTTCCAGTCTTCATTTACTCTTAAAAAAAAAAGAAAGATAACAAAAAATATTTAACAATAATAATTTTAATAAATAAATGGATGTATAGACATTTTTCATTAACAAAATGCAATAATTATATATATATATATATGTCAGTTATAAGAATACATTAATTTAAACAGATGACCAAACAAATGGCCGTATGGGCAAAATTGGATCATAAGGAAATAGAAAATTTAGAAAAATTCCGTGAAGCTATGGGAGTCATGCAACATCACGATGCAGTTACCGGAACGGAAAAACAATTGGTTGCAAATGATTATGCTCGTTTATTGTACGAGAACTTGGTCAATAACAACATCGTCGCTGCCAATTCTATTTAGTAATTAATCATTACAAATTTCATTTGATTCATTATCAATTAACATTCCTTGTCACATAAACTCAAATCTAATTTATTTATTCTATTTTTCTTTCTATTAACAGCAAATGGGCCAATGAGAAAAATTCAACGACAAAATTGATAGTGTCTTCCTGTTTAGAATTGAACATAAGTTCTTGCCCTTATACAGAAAATAGTAGACAGTTTACATTGATAATATACAATCCACAAAGTCAACCAGTTTCTACGTACGTTCGTTTACCAGTAAATGGAAGTTCTTATGAAGTATTTGATTGGGCAGGTATAAACAATTTTTATTTCTTTTTTGTTAAACTAATCCTTAGTATGAGAAATACGTTACGATTGATATCATTTTTGTAATTTAATTAACAGAAGATATTTCAATTTTATCGCAAATTGTACCAATACCCAAAAGAGTTTTACAAATACCTGGAAGAGAAAGTAAAGCTACTAATGAATTAGTATTTCGCGTTAATGATTTACCACCATTAGGTTACAAAGTGTATGAAGTTACTGAAAAACCTAATACGTATGAAGAAACGCCATCTGAATCAACTAATTTCATAGGAGGAGACGTGAGTTAACAAATGTGTTCACATTTTTCTTATTTTTTCTCTACTGACAAAACAATTATCTTTTTTTTTTTTTTGAATATTTTCTTCATTATATTTTCTATTAAATGTGAAATATATTCAATTATTTTTAGTTATACACAATAACCGTTGATGAATCTGGTCATATTGCTGTACAATATAACAATCAAAATGACATGAATTTTGTTCAATCTTTTCATTATTATGAAGGAGCGGAAGGTAATAACAAAGTATTTGAAAATCGATCATCCGGTGCTTATATCTTTAGACCAAAAACTTCAGAGATCCATGATTTTGTATACGAGGGAGATTATTCAATAGTTAAAGGTAAATTGTTTTAAATATTCACATTAATTTATGTCCATAATTATAAAAGTAATTTAAAGTCAAATATATCTCTTGTTTCGACATATTTAAAAGATTACATTTAAACGTTAAATAAATTCAAAATAATGTTTGAAATAAAAAACACCATGTAACTGTTCATTTTTGACAATATCGTTAAAATTACATTCAATTAATTTAGCTTAATATAATGTGAAATAACTAATAAACTCATTTTTTTTTGTTTTTGTAATTTTGATTTTGACTGTTTTCATAATTATGGACACAATTAGTAAATTTAATCAAAAATAGTAACAAACTCCTAATGATAAGCAATCCTCATATATAATTGTATGAATGCATATAAGCCTTGAAAATAAGTAACTATGTATTATGAATGAATGCATTTAACCCCTGACGATAGGCAACCATTATGAATAAATGCATATAACCCCTGACGATAGGCAACTATCATGTATAAATGTATATAACCCCTGATGATAGGCAACCATTATGAATGAATGTATATAACCCCTGATGATAGGCAACCATTATGAATGAATGTATATAACCCCTGATGATAGGCAACCATTATGAATGAATGCATGTAACCCCTGACAATAGGCAACCATTATGAATAATGTATATAACCCCTGACGATAGCAACCATTATGAATGATTGCATTTAACCCCTGACGATAGGCAACCATTATGAATGAATGCATGTAACCCCTGACNGTATATAACCCCTGACGATAGCAACCATTATGAATGATTGCATTTAACCCCTGACGATAGGCAACCATTATGAATGAATGCATGTAACCCCTGACGACAAGCAACCATTATGAATGAATGCATCTAAAGATATATAATGATGAAAAAAAAAGAATAAATATATATAAAAGTTGTAACTAATTCTAAAAAATTGGTTTCACAGGTCCCTTAGTAGAAGAAATTCATCAAAATGTTAATCAATGGATCAGCCAAGTTGTCAGAGTTTATAAACAAGAGGAACGTATTGAATTTGAATGGCTCATTGGTCCTATTCCTGTCGAGTAAAACAAAATTTATTAATATACTTAAAGATTATTATTATTATTATTATTTTATTCTTATAACCGATTTAATAATATAAATTTTGGTTTTTTTTTTTCTAACAGAGACAAAATAGGTAAAGAAGTAGTAACGAAATATACGAGTAATTTGAATTCCGATGGTGAGTTTTATACGGATAGCAATGGTCGTGAAACATTAAAACGTAAACGGGATTACAGACCAACTTGGAATTTAAAATTATACGAACCAATTGCTGGAAATTATTATCCTGTAACTACGAAAATGTATTTGAAGGATAAAAATAAACCATTGAAGTTATCCGTATTTACTGATCGTTCACAAGGTGGTACCAGTATGAAAGACGGAGAATTGGAATTAATGGTAAATATTAAAATAAATTACTAATAATAATAATAATAATAATAATAATAATAAATCAACTTTTGATAATTAATTAATAAAAATAAATGTTTACAGCTTCATAGAAGATTATTAAACGACGATGCATTCGGTGTTGGTGAAGCTTTGAACGAAGTTGCTTACAATACTGGTCTTGTAGTACGTGGTATTCATTACGTTTATGGTGGTAATACCAAAAATCTTGATGCTTTCACATTGAAAGAGAAAAAATTAATGTTAGAACAAACACTTCGTCCAACTATACTTGTTATACCTTTTATGCAAAAAAATATTGATAATTGGCGTAATACTACTTCATTGAAAGTAAGTTAAATACAATATATATTATTTATTTCATGTGTGATAATCATTTTAATTAAATATTTAATTATACTAATAATATAATAAATAATAATTTATATTATATTAATATAATTAATATAATATAATTAATTATA
>NW_015149007.1:580928-669075 GCF_001465965.1 Polistes dominula | reverse complement strand
TTTTTTTTAATACATTACTTTCACTTCTTCACAAAAAAAAAAAAAAAGAAAAAAAATTTGTTTGTTTAAACAAGCCAACAATATATCTTCACGAGATAAGATTAGTAACGTTTGAAAGTTATTAATCCTCATGCTTTTTTTTCCAAGACTCTGTTGATGATGGCGTCCATATTGTATTTAAAGAACGAAACGGATCAAATCCAGTTCCATCCTAAAATAATAACTTTGTTATAATTCGTATTTAACTCTAATTTTGTATCCAACTCGTTATTCTCATTTAATTGCATAATATATTAAGTGAACCGGAAAGTAATGTCGTTTTATAACCTTAAATTTTTAATAAGTTTTTATTTTGAATCAATTTTAATAACCGGACCGATAAAGTCACAATCAAGTTTTGATTAAAATATAAACATTACTTTCCGGTCCACCTAATATTATTTCAATTTTCTTTAATATCAATTATTTGAATATAATTGTTAAAAATTATCATTACCTGTGCATCTGATTCTGATAATTGTAGTGGCACAGATAACGTAGTATGTGGTTGTGCAGTTGCACCCCAAGGTGCAGCTGCCCAAACACCCCCCGTATTAACACCCCATACACCACTTCGTTCTTCTCCGACTGCTGTTCTAGTATATAATGGTTCCCAATTAGTTTCTACATTTGCCCAATTATCTACGATAAATTAATAAATATAATTAGTATATAAAATATATATTATTCTCGATAATGAATGACATGAACATAACATATGTTTTGTTTTACCTCTCAAAGAATCTGTTAAATTTGTGCCATTTTCTGGGGAATTAGATGAATCAAATTGAAAAGAACCTGTACTATCCGATAATAAATCTACCATAGTTCTATTATCATTCCAAAATTCACATCTCGTATCTTCCTCTGGACTTTCTAATTCGACCAATAATTCATCCGTATCTGGAAGATCATCATACGGTACCAATTCTCTTTCGAACTACAATAAGACAAATCAAAGATACAAAAATAGATCTCCTTCAAATTAATCCAATTTATAATATATATATATATATAAATAATTACGTACTGAAGGATCTATAAAGTTATTAATAAAATAACTATTTGTAAGTGGGATATTATTTTGCGTCATTAAATGATCCTGACAAATCAATTTATTCCTTCCAACTGATGGTATACAAAGTGGTAAAACTTCTGGCATTACTTCATATTCTTTGGTAGATTCTATCGATTCATTATGGCTGTTCGGCTGTTGTTTCATATATTCAATATCTTTGTTATCGTTATTAAATACCAATGATAAATTGTGTGATACCGGTTGATTTTTATGTAAATTTGATAAATTAGAAAAAGTTGGTATACTGCTTTCTTGATTACGAGCAACAACGTCACTAAATTTAGCTCTGTGTTCGCCCCATCCAGAAGGTGGTGGTGGTGGTGATATCGTAGATGTTGTACCTAAATTTCGTATTCCATCATCTTTTGCATTTGTATTACCATTTAAAGATGAATCTGTAAATATATATATATTATACAGTATAACACATATGTATGATTATAAATTTGTTAATTACAAATGAATATATATGTATGTATGTATATATATATATACTTTTGGTATGAATTTTATCAGTTCCACGTCGTTTTTGCGATGCTTTATCTTTCCTTGGAAGATTTTTACTCTGTCGTGGTAATTTATATGACGATTCAACTGTACGCGAGCCATGAATGTGATATTTCGTACTGGATCTATTTGTATTTGTTGTTTTCCATCTGTTCGGATTGTTATGCCTTTCTTTGTCGTATTCGTCATCGTCACAATCACCCTCGTAATTGTCTTTGTAATCAACACAAGGTACCGACGGTATGATTGCTTGTGATTTGTTCTTTTTATTTCCTTGCTTTCTTTGTAATTTATCCGTTTTTATACAATTTTGATCATGTCCCTGTAAAATAATATATATTTGATAAATTAAGTATAAACAACACACTTTATGTGTGTGCGTGTGATTTAAATAAATAAAAACTTACTTTACATAATGACGAGGAATCATCCTGTAGAGAACTTTCCGTCGTCGTCGATGAAGTTTCTTCTTCTGAAAGTTGTTGAACATTGTTTTTCTGTTGCGATGATATTTCAAGTTTCTTTAACGTATGATTACTATGACCACCACCGGTACTATTATTACTACCTCCAGTTAATTGTTTTCTTTTATTTTCCGATTTATTACTTTTATTATTTAAATAAATATTATCTCCTTGATTTTCATTATCCAATGACTTTAACGATTCTTCTTTTCCATTTGCAACATTGTTCGATTTAGTTTTTCTATTTATAACTGGACTACTAGATTTAATTAAAGAATGGGTTCTATATTTTTTTTCTTGTACCGGCTGAATAATTTCAGTAAATGTATTATCAATGTGACAATTATTATCAGATTGACTTTCTTGAACGATTTGTTGTTTTTTATTATTTCTCTTTCTCGTACCAAGTGAAATATTATTGATATTATTCGAATTATCAAGCGTATCTTCGCACGGCTTGAATGTTAACAAATCTTTCGATTCTGTATCCAATTTAAAACGTTGTTCTTCCTCAGAAGTCCAATCAGAAATTTTCAATGTCTTTTGCAAATCTTTATTGTCCTTACAACGTTTATTATTAATTAACATCCATTCCGATGTTACGTCTTCCTTTTTATTATGAAATTTATTATTTTTATCATCGTTCATTATTTTCTCTTTCAATGTATTATTAATATCCGTCAATTGTGCCGGCACATATGACAATAGTCTAAGATCAAGTGGCGGTTGAACAGAACTTTCTCGTGACGAATTAACCAAAGTACCTTTTAATATTTGTTCCGATTCAAGAAAAGATACGGCTAATACAAATATCAATAATATCGATGATAAAAATACAGCTGCCCAATGTAATATATTTTCCCATGACGGTCTAACCAATATCGCTGAACAAGATTCCAATGAATGCATAGGAAGTGTTGCCAATAGATTAAGCTTTATCGTACTAGTCTGATTTTCAGTTCCTAAACTCGTCAATATTAATAATTTTCTTTCAATACGTGACAAAGTGAAATCTGGCGTAAACGCTATTTCTATCTTTTGCGTAACATTTGGTAGCAATACAAATTGGGCACAATTAAGTACCTTAAAACCATATCCTTCGCAACGTGAACCGCTTATGTAAAAATCGTAAATATGTACCAATAATTCGCCAGTATTTCTCGCAGTGAATGATCTTTTAACCGTTAGATTTGGAATTGAATTTCTTTTCGATCTTTCACCTATTCAAAAATCAACACAATTCATCATATTTAATTATACCTTTAAACAAATGTTCAATGTTTCATATTATTTATATTAAATTAGATAGAAATATTTGAACGATTGTAAATAAAAATAAATGATTAAATATTTGAACTACGTTTTTTCATACTAAGCCGATAGAATAAGGATAAGGGAACGTACATACGTTCACAATCTTTAAGGTGTTTATCTCCAAGTTCAAATAATAAAGGTGTAGTAGAACCTGGTTTACGATTTCCAAACCTAAATTGTGCACTTGCTCCTCGTCCCATTACACGTAACACTTCTAGGATGGTCATATTATTTCTAAAATAATTTAAAGTTAATGTTTAATGTTATATAAATCATTTTTTTTTTTTTTNTTTTTTTAAATCTATATATATATATATATATATATACATACCTAATATATATAAGAGCAGATGAAAGTGATGCAGAAGAAGGTGAATATGTTATTTTTTAAATCTATATATATATATATATATATATACATACCTAATATATATAAGAGCAGATGAAAGTGATGCAGAAGAAGGTGAATATGTTATTTTAATAGTTTTGGATTCAGAAGGATTTAAATAGAAAGGAAATGATTGTGAAGCCACCTTAACGTCCCATTGTTTTTCAAACGATTCTCGTTCCTCCGGGTTGTCTTCCAATTTAAATTCCTCTTTTACCGTAGGTAAACATTCTGTACACATTGGTTTGAACCTATTTATAAATGATATCATCGTCACAAGTAAAATTCATTTATCAATATTACAACAAAATGATTATTTTATTAATATTACATACTTGCTAGGTAAAGAATGAAATAATCTTGATCCTTGAGGATAACTCCAATCCATTACTAATTGAATTATTAAAGGATTTCTACTTGGATTATGTAATTTAATTTTTTTATGCGACGTATATCCAATTTGTGTTAAAGGAAACATTATTATACTTTTATTTTTACTAGCATTTCCAGAACTGGTCAATAAACTTGGCCAATGTGGTTTAATGTTGACATCAAATTTATAACCACGTACTTCATTAGTATTTAAACGCATTGTTACATTATCCCAAGAACCTCCTCCAGTAGAATTAATGAAACGCATGTAACGCGTAGTTAATAAATTTAAATCTGTATCACGTGTGTGAGAAGGAAGGCTCATTGTATTTAACCATTGACTACCAGCTGTAAATAATAACATAACACAACTGTTTATCTTTAATATATTTTATGCATGCATATATATGTGTGTGTGTGTGTGTTGCATGCATGTAAATTATTTAATAAAAATAATAATTATAAAATACCATTTGTATCTAATAATAAGTCAAGATAGCACCGTTGTTTACAATTGATGGATGGATTAATCTTTATGGTTCCTATCAGATTATCACCTTTGGATATTGTCGGTAACGATGCTTCTTCTAAAGGTATATATTTTATTCTATCATCTTTATTAACTGAAATGATTTCAGTAACTTCCATAGGTCTCGCAAACGTAGAATGTACTTTAACTTGTTGTACACATATTGATCCCTAGAAATATAATTATATAATAAAAGTATCTAGTATTACTATATATTACTATAATTAATAAAATAATATGTATATATAGATATATATTACTGTATATTTACTTATATATACTATTTATTTTAATAATATAATAAAAGTATATATAAGTAATATAAATGGAATCTAATACTAAGAATATATAGTACTATATACTAGTATTGTGTATATACTACTATGTAGTATACACTATATACTAGTATACTATATAGTATACTAGTTAAGCTTTATCGTACTATGCTTCGTACTATCGTATGCATATATCGTATGCATCGTACTATCGTAATATGCACTAGTATACTTAGTATACACTAAGTATATAGTGTATATTCTAGTATAAGTATATATATAATATAAGTAATATAAATAGAATCTAATAGTAAAAGTATATAGTACTATATACTAGTATACTATATAGTACTATATACTAGTATACTATATAGTATACTAGTATCTTACTTAAGCTTTATCGTACTATGCTTCGTACTATCGTAATATGCACTAGTATACTTAGTATACACTAAGTATATAATGTATATTCTAGTAGAAGTATATATATATATATATATAAATAATATAAATAGAATCTAATAGTAAACGTATATAGTACTATATAGTATACTAGTATTTTACTTAAGCTTTATCGTACTATGCTTCGTACTATCGTATGCATATATCGTATGCATCGTACTATCGTATTATGCACTAGTATACTTAGTATACACTAAGTATATATAGTGTATATACTAGTATAAGTATATATATATATATATATTACTATAATTAATAAAATAATCTGTATATATTACTAAATATTTACTTATATATACTATTTATTATAATAATATAATAAAAGTATATATAAGTAATATAAATAGAATCTAATATATAGTAATATATAGTATTACTCTATATTACTATCTTTATACTTACAGGAAAACAATCTGTAAATATAAGTTTCTTTACAGTTATTTTTCCATGTGCAACTCGCATGAATACAGGTAAAATAAATCTTTCGTATTTGGTTCTAACAAAAACATCACCGACTATCGTATCCTCATCTATCATAGGGGCTTTTACTATGATCTTAAAAATAGCTAAAAATCCAGGTTTTATAAATTGCTGTAATTAATAATATTTATATTGTATTTAAATATTGTCAAATTTATATATATATATTAATATGAGACATAAATTTTAAAAACGATAAGATTAACAATACTTACAGTGCCAGTATTACTACATACAGTTACATTTTTAAGCTCCTCGTCTAATAAATTAGCAGGGCCACTTTGACAACCCATCAATTCCAAAACTGCTCCAGGCATATTTACTCCCCAATCGTGTAAATCAATATTAACTGGATTCTGATTTTCCAATGCAAATATTGCTTCGTTTTCAGTTCCACTACTAACAGTACCAAAATTCATGGTACCTTTATCATCTTCCTTTTCTCCTGGAACAATTCTCCTTACTTTTCCGTCATAACTTAGTAATGGTACGTTAGTAATAGATACATTTGAATGTATTAATATAGATGATTCCATCTCTACGTCATCATTTTTCTTTTCTTTGGTAAGTTGTAAAGAAAATATATTAACTTTTTGTTCTGGTTTTATTACTCTAGGAGTAAAATTTTTTATCTGAAAAAATATATATATATATAAAAAAAATCACAATGATAATATTTAATATAATAAATAATATAAAATGACGTGTAAAATTATTCTTTCAACTTACCAAGAAACGAGATTTAACATTAGGTGACATCGTAACATGTGTGATAGCTAATGGTAATTTAAATTTATTTACAACGCTAAAATTTTGGACTTGGCTAGTTTGCAGAGAACAATAATGAGTAATAGATGCATTTACTTCTAATCCTCCTTGTAAAGCCTGTGCTATCCATGGTATGGCTAATTTTTGACTAGTACCACCAGGCCCCATTGCTTTAATCATTAATTTTCCTTTAAAATGTTGCAATTCTAAACCAGCTTTCCCTGTAACATATATATATATATAAATCATATGAAAAATAATTGGAAATAAATATAATACATAATATATTTCAATAATAATATTATTTACAATCATAAAATAATGTTCCAATAGCAATTGGGATATCTGTATCCCCAGGAATCGTAGTTGGCTTAAATTGGAGTCCTAATGCTTTCGATATGGGGGTGCTAATAATATTCTAAAAAAAAAAAAAATAATACAATCATAAGACATTAATATTATTTATATTATATTAATCATTGAAGTTTCAGATTTCTTTTTACAAATTTTTAGAAGAAATTTTGAACAAGAATTGTCTCTTTTGTTGGAACTTAAATGATTAATTTTATAATAAATATATGTGTGTGTGTGTTTATATATATATATATATAAGATTGTCTAAATATAAACAAATAGATGGATAGAAGATAATTTACCACAACTTTAACTGCTTTTTTAGCTGAATTTTTTAAAGCAATTATATGATATGTGGGTGGTTGTAATGAACCTCCCATACCAAAATTAATTCTTCCCGAACTTCCACCCCAATGAAGACCAGCTCCACTCTTAACTTCTACTTCGACTGCTACAATTAATATCTCAGCAGTATTATTTATTTTAACTCTAAAAAGAAAAATAAATATATAATAGTCATTAGAAATGTATACAAATCTTGGTTATTAATAATCAATGAAGTTTGAAAAAGAAAGAAAAAAAAACCCAAAACGTATACTTTAAGTCACACATTATAAATTGATGATAAATAAACAAACCTAATATATGCGGTGTGATTTTTTTCTGTATAAGCATTAAAATAAAGCCTTATAATTGGTTTCGTTTGATAAGGTGGTATTTCCCATAATTCACGAGAACCCTCAGCTTCTCCTGATGGTAATTCCAATTGAAATTCTTCTCCACTACTATATATTTCTACTACCTTAAATTAAAAATAATTTGAAACATATATACATATATATATATATATATATGTTTATCATAAAAATAGTAATAATAACAAGTAATCTATTAAATAATAATAAAATAGTAAAAGTACATAATAATATAAATTAAAAATAGTAGTATAAAATAGTAGTAGTACATAATAATATAAAAGTATATCAATTAAATTGACAATGAATTTTCTAGTTCCTAATGCCAGTTAATAATAATAATAATAATAATAATAATAATAATAATAATATCAATTAAATTATATTTTAAATTTGATATTTAATTTAATTTTTTGTAATTATTAATATTAACAAAAATAAAATATAAATATCAAATTTAAAATATAAATGAAATAATACAATTTAAAATATTACATAATTAAAGATAATATATATATAGATTATAAAGTATTTACTTGCAATGATTCCGGATGTGGATTATGCATGTATATTAGTGGAGTAAATGATGCGTTTAATGGTAACTTTACATCGATTATAGGTCTTAATCGATACGGACTACTAATGCTCACTCCTCTGACCTATTATATAAAAACAATAAAATTATAGGTTAGAATATGAAATATTTATTTAAAAGAAATATAGAAAATATAAAACAAAAAAGAAAAATAAATAATAATAATAAGAAAAGTATTACAGTAATGTTATACGTTACTTGATACTTTATAGTACCCTCTGATGTGTGTATAAAGAGGTAAGTATCAATCTCACCTTCTTCTCTACCAAGAAATATTACATTAAATGTCGTATTTCTAAGAGGTGGTATTACCTGAAAATTAAAAAAAAAAAAAAAAGAAATAAATTATTTTAAATATAAAAATGATATTTAGAAAAAAAAAAAGAAACAAAATTATTTATACTAACTTTATCTTGGAAAAATGATGAATGAAAATGACGAGTATTTCCAGAAATGGATGATAAATGAATTGTCCTATTATGGTCTTTATTAATTAACATCACAGTTTCTTTATGGGGTATACCAAGTTGTCTGTAAAAATTGTAATGAATTATTAACAAATTATTGAAATGAGATAAATACAATGTATACATAAGATGAAGAAGATAAATTTACCTTTCTTTAAAATCCAAAATATGGGGTAGGAAATAAATATGGGACAATGTATCTTGTACTTTATCTTCATCCGGTACAACAGTATCCCTTTAAATATCATTTGATGATTTAAAATAATTGAATTATTATTTCAATGAAAAATAGGAAAAATATAAATTTATCGAGAAAATCATTTTTCTTTATACTGCACACACATTATTGACATATATGATTGGTCAAATTTCAGTTGCCCTTTATATTAAATATCTTTCCTATTTACCATTATTACGGTCATGCTTACCCAACCCCATGTACTGTATTAGTAAAGTCCTATAAAAGAAAAAAAAACATTATAATGATATAATTAATATCAAATATTATTGAAATAATAATAAATATATTTATTATAAATTTACCTTATGCATAGGTAATGGTATATTATCCAAAAGATATTGAACATCGTTGTCATCCTGAACGAATGCTGTTAAAAGTAATAGTTATTATTAATAATAATGATTTAATTAAAAAAAAAAAAAATCAATTTATATTTATGTTCAATAAGCATTAAATGTATATTCTTAAAATTCAATGACATAACATCAAACAATATATCATATTACAGTTGCATATAAATAATGCATATCATGAGAGAAAAATTAAGGTTATATTATTACTCCATTAAAAGTATAGAGAAAAAGAAATATTTCTTTTTATGCATATGTATATGTTGCACGAAAGTACTAGAAACTTATAAAGAGGTTAGTAATAATCGATATACAAGATATTTACATACTAACATTAAATATAAATCAAAATGCAGTATGGCTGTTTGAATATTTTAGTTAGATCTATAAAATCTTGAAGGTAAGAAAAGAAGACACACAAAAAAAGATGAAAAAAAAAACAAGAAGAGAGAGAGAGAGAGAGAGAAAAAAAAAAGAAACAAGATAATAATTTAAATCGTAACAATGACAATTGTGATACGTCAATATGTATAATTAATGTTTAAAAAAAAGAAATATAGGAATAATTTATGCGTATCTATTAAAAAGTATTACAAAATGCATAGTAAGAGATTGTTGATGTCAAAACATAAGAGAAATTGTGCTTACCATTATTATGTCCATGTAAGGAGGGTCGAATTTGTGAGGTTGAATCCAAAAATGATAACAAGAATAAACAATAAAATACTTTTAACTCAATCATAATATTAAATCTTAACGTATTGTTTTGTTATTTTGCTTGAGCACAAATGAAAATGCGCTTTCGGCCATACTTTTATATTATCGAAGTTAACCGTGATATCGATTGTATCATCGTTTAATTTGAAGTATGCAGTTAAACGATAACCAATGAGTGCATTCAATTTTATCGTTATATTGTAAATCTCAAATTTGATTGGTTATCGTTTAAAACTTGGCCAATCAAATTGAAGAAATTATTTATACTTCAAGTTTCATACGTTTATCGTTTTATTCGTTTTACCATTGATCTTATGGTTAACTTCACTTTGTTCAAATTTAGAATTACTTGAAGTAGTCTGATATTTGTGTAGCAAAGTAGTATTATGGAAGTATGTGTGGTTTTCCAATTAAAGAGCATAATGCGACTCAGTGGCGCACAATGCCGAATTGTGCTAATGCTTAATTGGAACGTGAATTAGTTTTCAAGTGCACCAGCAGAGTGCGCTAAGTTCAGTGTTGAAACAAAATATATTCATAGATTTAGCAACCTCATTAATGTATTAATAAAGTGGTATACAATAATAATGATTCGATCAAGCCATTGCAATGTTGACAAAAGTATATTTCTGTCAAATAAATTTATTTATAGTTTTGAATTTTAAAATGAAATTGTATTTCACATTTTATGTGTAGAATATAAAAAAAAGTAGTCGATGTTTATACCTTCATCCATACTTATATTTATTTTTTAACATAGTCTGAATTAACTTTTGATTATTTCCAAAAAACTACGACAAGAAGAAAGCTTTAAGAATTGTTTCAACAATAAACAATGTTACTAACGATAATATAAATAAAATTTCGATCAATGCCAACTTAAAGAAAAAATACTTGGTTATTTTCTGCTACTGAGTTGGTATCGATTGCACGTATCACACGAAAGCAATACTTTTGAGAGTGCTCGATTGTGCGAAGCGTTGCTCTAGTTAAAACATTAAACCACGGAGGATAGATACCAGGAGTCCCAACGATATAGGATTTTTCACATTTTTTGTGGTAGTCATTTCTTGACCCAGATCATAGTTCTCTTTTTTGCCACTGGCTGCGCAAGTATTCAGAGCGTATTAGAGACCCTATAGGAGGGACGCGCCATGTAGATTTCTGGGGGACAGGAACTCGTGTAGTCACGTGATTGCGCGTGAAATATTCAAACATTGAAATAATTATGAAATAATGAATTGCATCAAATACAGAAAAAAAAAAGAACTATATTTAATGATAATTAAAAATTTATATTAAAATAGAATAGATTACACAAAAAAATTATTATAAATTCAATAGGAAAAATTCAATTAAGTTTGATTTGATAAAAGGCAATAAGTCTGTAAACAAACGATAAGTTATAGGTTAGGTTTGTACATTTATACTTGTAATTATTAAATGAGTAAATTAAACTTACACTTATAGAAAACTACTAAAAAAAAACCCTGAATAATTAAACATAAATATCACAATAAAAACTATAAGTATTCCAAACTTAAACTAACCACAGCCCTTAATACATACTAAAGATAAACATGGCTGCGCAATACAACGGAAGCTGTCCCCCCACATTTTCAGCCTTGTAATTCACATGGCGTGTCCCTCCTATAGGGTCTCTAGAGCGTACCGATATTATTATTATTATTACACGTAAATTAAATATAAAATATTAATTTATTTTTTTAGAATTATTTTTATTAAAAAATGGGAAAGTGTTGTGCCGTTTATGGTTGCCTTAGTGGCCKAAAGGCAAGTGAGAATTTAGGAAAAGTGGCTTTATTCAAAGCACCAAAAGTAAGTAACCTCAGAATAATATTAAAAATTGTATGTTAACAAATAACTAATTATTACATTTGTGTAATATTTAAATAATATTAATTCTACGTTTCTTAAAATATTTTTTTTCAGAGCTGTCAATAGAGCAACAAGACTTCCCGCGTAAGTATTTAAACGAGTACTCTGTGAAAAGCAGCGCGCCCTATCGGCAAAATATCTTGTCCCCTAAATTAATACCATTCTTTCAACATTACGTTCGGACTCCTGGTATTTATCCTCCGTGTATCGCATTAAGCGCTTTTGGAAAACCACAATGGCGTATTATGGTATGGTAAATAATATATTTGTAGGTTGCGTTGCATGTGATGTAGTATTTTAACCACTTGCGGTGCAAGGAAATTCTTGGTTACGCGTGCCAGAACAGTCGAGTGGGAATCACTTCGCGGTTCGTTCAGGCAGCGCTCAGCGGGTGGGTTCCAGAAGAGAAAATAAAGAGGCAGAAGGATAAAATTACATCTGTATCAATACTAAATTTATTTATCCATAATCTTGCATGGTGTGATACTTTTCAAAGACAAGACATTTATCTTTCTGTAATAATCGCCCAACGACGTGCGTAACACGTCGCTGGCGTTCCGGTAACAAAAGCATGTTGACGTGCATGGCACGTCTTTCCACCGCAAGTGGTTAAGAAAAGATTTATAAAAAAAAAAAATATCTAGTTGATTAAAATAATATTTTGTTTAAATATTAAAATATTTTTTGTATATAGTTACATACAACAATATAATTAATATTTACATTTAATTAATGTAATTGTAAATAAATGGATAGAACCAAGAAAAGTAAGAAAAATTTAACAATATGTATGTAATTATTTATTTATGTATAAATTATTTATTTTAATGTAATATTTATCATGTTTAATAGGAAGTGATGATCACCACAATAAATTGTCTTGGATTTATAAAAGAAAACTCAAATTAAAACGAGCTGAAAATCGAAGAAAAAAGGAAGCCATTAATAAAATAAATGAAACTGCAACAAGGATTGTTGTTCGCAATCTACCATTTGAAGTATGAAATGATAATGATTTCATCTATATATATATATATATAAATTTAATTCTATATGATAATTATTATTATTATTAATAGATAAAAGAAGATGAGGTTAGAACGTTGTATAAAAAATATGGAGAAATAGAAAAAATAATTCTTTTTGGTCAGTCGTTACCAGGTTGTGCATTTATAGATTTTAAACGTATACAAGATGCATCCAAAGCAATATTCAATACAAATAAAATCGAATTTTTAGGTACATTATTTTATTATCATATATTTAAATTCATCTCTCTGTATATTTAGATAAATTCGAAATAATTTGTATTATTTTATACACAGGTAGGACGATTACCTGCGGATGGGTTCTTGAAAATTCGAAACTTTATCAAAAGTCAAAGAATATTACTGAAACCGATAATAAAAATAAACCTTCCAATTCCTCATTAAAAAGAAAAAATACAGATAAAAAAAATGAACAACACAAATCTCTAACATTACGAGAAAGTAATAAACCAAAACAAATGAGAAAACATTAATAGTCGTGTAAGAATAGAATGTATTGTTTTCTATTTTGCTAAATAAAAATCTAATGATCAATATTCTGTTAATAAATCAATACAAATCAATCTTAGTTTGAAATCGATTAGAAATAATACAGAAATAAATTAGATTTAAACGTTAAAGTTGTTTTACATGTTAAATTTAATTAAAATAAGCAAAAAAAAATGATTCAACTTGTAAATTTGGCTTTAAACAGTACAACCAACGTTTAAATAGTAACATCAATCATACCAACATAATAAACTTGTATAACCTCGTGTAAGATAAAATCAAAAATTTGGTATTTAATTAAAATTCAGATAAACGGTTATAATTTAAAAAAGAAAGTGACATAAATCATATTTGATACCTTTAACAAGATAAACATGAAAGTATATGAGTTTAATTTATACTTAACCTAAAATAACATTATGAAATATTTCTTTTTAAATATTAAAAATATATAAATATTAATATTTTCTAACCTCAAGATTATTTTCTGTTATATCGTATAAAAGTTTATTTAAAAAAAAATGATAACAATAATAAAATAATCATATGTATATATATATATATATATTTATAAAAAAAAGCTAAGATTACTATAATTATTTTAATATATTATTTAAAAAAATAAAATAAACAATATACAGGTAATATATGATCAATTATAACAACCATCTCTTTTTCTGGTATTTCATTGAAAATTATAAATAATACTAAAATAATAATAATAATAATAATAATGTGTTTAAACTTTCTTATGTATGTTCTATAGCATGGATAAATGTTTAAAACAAATAATATGGGTGTCATGGACTATGCGAAGTCGAGCATTATTCTTAAATTGTAATAAAGTAAGAAATAGAATTTATCTAAATAGTTCACAGAATTATTGGAACCCACCTAGAGGTAATTTACAATACATTATTAAATATATATTAGGTGGAGCGGAAAGTAACGTTGCTTTCTAACCTTAAATTCAAAAGAATAAATTTCTATTTTTAATCAATAACATAAACAACCTCGTTATCAACAATCTTTCTTCATCTAGTATGACAATTTTTAATATCAAATTGATTAAAATCAAAATCGGTTCTTGATTAAAAATATATACAAAATTTGACATTTGTAGAAAAGACATTACTTTTCGGTTGTATACCTAATATATACATTATTATATTATAAAAAGAAAGAAGTAAATTTATTTTTCCATTTAACGTAAAACATTCTTTGTTTTCTTAGAACACGTTTCTTACAATACTGCTGCGTAGTATTTGAAAAAATGACCTTTTCCTTATTATTGTCATATAAATATGTTTTGTGATATAATTAAAAATACTTATGGAAATATTTAGAAATTTATAGATCGGCAAATCTGGAACCAGTGAAAAAAATCATGAATGAATCATTGACAATGACATCGGATGATACCAAACGAATCTTAGATTCAATTACTGATGAATGTCAAACTATGCAATTACCCGATATCTTTGATGTACTGTCGATAATATCTAAGATAGCCGCTACCGAAGAAAACAAATTTGAGTTAAGGGAATATAAAGGATTTAAAATGCTTTGCAATCGTATGCAAGAACAAATAAGACAAATGACCTTAGCTGATGTTATCAAATCTCTGAAATTTTTGAACTATTTAAATGTACCATCGAATACAATGATAATGCAAAGTTTGCTACACATTATAAAACTTAATTTAAATCAATTGGACATCAATCAAATGCATTTGTTAACGGTAATATTTAAAACAATGAAACCAACGCCGTTATCATCAGCATTACAGTTAGCATTACCAATGCTACTTCAAAGTATTTTAATAAATAAGCTTGATCATACTGATTTGAAAGAATTATCATTGGCATTGTATTACGTGAAATTTACGAATGATCAAAACACATATATGAAAATTTATAAAGATATACAATCTGCACTGATAAACGATTCTAAACCACCTTCGGTCCGTACTTTAAAAAATATTTATATTTCATTGAGTATGCTGGCAGAACAAAAAATCTACTCTGCGGAAAATAGAAAGACGATAGTGATGGTACGCGAAGCACTTTTTCAAAACATTAATAAAATGTCGCCATTAGATATAGAAGAATGTTTAAAAGAAATATCTAAAAGCTTGATAGATAAGTAAATATCATATAATTTTGTATATTATTAAAACATCCTCTCGTTTTAAAACTATTTTTAAATGATAATAATAATAATAATAATAATAATGTTTTATGTTTATACAGGAGAATATCTCATAGTTACGATGCAACATTCATCAACGAATTACTTAACGTTTTGATTAGTAAAAATCCAAGTTTCATTATTAGTTGCAACATTGCTAAATATTTAAATAGTATCAATTTTGTTTATCTACCATTCATAGAATTTCTAACAAATAAAATATTAGACAAGGAATATATATTAGGAATAGACGCATATTCTATACAAGAAATTTTACAAATATTATCTAACGCTCAATATCAATCAGTTCCTTGGCTTATCTTAGAATCTAAATTATTAGATGAAAAATTTCTAAATGATACCCCATTCAAAGCATTACTTAAATGTGCCGTTCATTTAGCAGCGTTAAATAAATTTTATCCTAAATTATTGATGAAAATCTTTACCGAATTGGATAAATACTTATTATATTCTAATTCAGGAAACAATGTACATTCTAAAAGAATCATTTTTTTGTATCAAATCGTCAAATCGTTATATCCGTATTATACGGGTCCTTTTCCTGATAAAATATTTCTTCAATTACAAAATCAACCATTTAATTCCAAATTTACTACCACGTTAAGACTTCATATGGAAAAAACAATGGGTGGTCCACAATATGTGGCAAGTAATTTAAAAACAAAATTAGGACATACCATTAGTAAGTATTATATATTATTATTCTTTTTTGTTTTTTATTTTTTCAATAAAATTTTCAATAAAACTTAAATAACATAATTTATATTAAATTATTTTCTTATAGATCATGCGGTAATTATGAGAAAAGGTGGATATCCCATGGCATTTAATATACGTGATTCTACAATTCTTTCAAATTGTAATAATTACGTTGAAGATTTCAACTATGAATCAAACGTTGTACCGTAAGTAATTTTCTTTTATGTTACATCTCTTTCAATTAATATTAGGTCGAGTCATAAATAACTTCCGTTTTTTGATGAGACAAAAAGAATGGCGTTTCTGCGACTGATAAGTACAAGACACCTTTCATGGAGTTTTTTTTTAGCACTCTTTGCAATTGTTGAACGTATCTATTGGATTTTGCTCTCAATATTACCTTTAAAAGGTTCATCAAAGTCGGAAATACGTCCCCTGCACTCGGGTTCATCTTTTAAGATCGTATCTCCAGAACGGAATTTTCCAAACCAATTTCTAACTGCCCTATCAGTTATCAGTCCTACACTGTATAAGCTGTATATTTTTTCAGTTGCCATCTTAGTGCTACTTGCTTTGTTTCAATTCCTAAAGCATTACATGTTGAATATGCACTTTTGGAAGTGAAAACTTCTTTAGAATGGGTGTGATTTGAAACAATGTAACGGAGTGGTAGGCGGCTATGTAACGGAGCGGTGGAAGGCGATGAAACAGCCGCGATATTAAATAAGAAGAGAATACAATTATCCTAGACAGATATTTTTATTGAAGTGAAAACTTTTTTAGAATGGGAATGATCTGAAAAGTAAATAAACGGTAACGCAGCTATGTAACGAAGCTGTGTAACGAAGCTATGAAACGACTGCTATACTAAATAATGAGAGAAAAAGAGACAAACATATAGGATTTAGCCTGCGAGAGAATGAGACGGAATATAGCTATACAGTTTTTTTGTACTCGTCTCATTCTCTCGAAACTTAGTTTTATTAAAGATTTCACTTTTAACACGTGTAATCTTTACTATCCATTTCAGTGATTAAGAAAAACGGTTAAATGTAACATTGACTACATAAAAAAGTTAACAGAAGACTAAACTGAATCCTTATCTATACAGTGATATCAAAAATCCGTTTGTTTCGGTGACTTATAGTAGGTAAATACGAAAAATAGATTCTACTACATAGCCGCATCGGAAGTTACTTATGACTCGACCTAATATTTGAATCAAATATTTATAACATTTCTTCTTTGTTATTGTCTTTTTCATTCTTTTTTTTTTTTTTCCAAATGTTCATTGAAATATATTTACTTTTACAGCATACTCATTGTAGCATATCCTTACCAATCATATTCTATTAATACACAACAATTATTGGGTGTATGGAAATCACAAATAATGTCTTTAGAAAAATGGACCGGTTATAAATGCGTTGCGATAAATATAAATGAATGGATCAGTTTGCCAACGCACGAAAAGAATACGTATATTATGCAAGAAATTAAAAATAAATGTTCGGATATTTTTGAATTAACGTAATAATAATAATAATAATAATATATGAATTTTTTAGAATATTAAATAATGATTTAATTAAGAAATATTGATAAGTTTCGTATTTCTTTCACATTACTTACACAATTCGTACGATTCTTTTTTGTTTATCTTTGATAAACTATCAACTATAAAAACATATGTCAAAATTAAAAAAAAAATATATATATATATATTTTTTAACATTTAATTAAATTTTAATTAAGATGTGATAAAAATGAAGAAAGTTTGGTTAATATCATAGCAAAAGTTATAAGCCAATAATATTTGAGATAAAACTTATTGTAATATTGATATATCATTTAAGATATAAACATATTATTATTGGTAAAATGTTTCCTGTATATACATTGAACAAAACTAAAAAAAAAAAAAAAACAGTAATAGATTTAAATCGTATGTTATATATATATATATATATAGTCATCATTTTAATGAAAAATGAATAATATGAAAAAATTGACTATTTTACTTGTCTTCTTGAAAATATATATTCTTATATATATAGAGAGAGATAGAATCATTACTATGTGTATATATATATTTATAATTTCATCTGGAGTTGATATACTCCTCGAGTGTGTGTTATTTTTATTTACATACAATTAAAAGTACGAAAGAGTAACAATTTAACAATCCATAATGTATACATATATATATATATATATATATATATATATATATATGTTTATTTGTTCCTAGTTAAAAACTATTATTTTTCTTATGTTTAAATGTTTCCGAAGACCAGTTTTAAAATTAATATCAAATTTCAAATAAAATTACAATAAAATATTAAATATATATATATAATATATAATATAAAATATAAAATAACAAATTAAGCATAAATATTGGTGCTGAAATTCATGACTATTTTTTTTTTTTTTTTTTGTAATATCTCAATTTTCATTACATTGATTATAACACAACGAAGTGTATTTATTTTTCGTTAATAATGTTAAATATTGAATAAATTTTCTAAAGTCAGATTATTAGATTAAAAATAGAATATAGCATATATATTTAGCACCAATATCTAAATCTTGTGAAGCACCAACACTAGCACCACCTTAGATAACAATGTTGATATTGTTCAAATTGAAATCACGCATTTAGACCAAATAATTTCAAAGCATTGAAAGCGGTAGCTAAAGCAACTTCTTCAGGAGTTGTTTGCATAAACGCTGCTACCATTTCTACTATAGCTGGCAAGGCACATGGCTCGTTACGTTGAAAGGTGCAATAACGATGAAGAAAAGTCATGGATCTTTCAGTTAAAGCATCCTTAACACGTACAGGTAATTTACTAGCTCTCGTATTGGGATACATGAAAGGTGCATCAGTTTCAACTAATATTTTATCTAACGGTGCTTGACCAGCTTCCAACAACTGTCTAATACCGCTATCTGATTTATCTTTACATAGATAACCGGTTATTCCTAAATAAAATCCTTGATCCAGATAAATTTGTGCTTCCTCAGCGGTACCGATGAAAGAATGAATTAAAACTGGTGGTAAACGATTTTTGTAATGACTGAGAACTTCCAATACGTCTGCTTGAGCTGCTCTCTCGTGTATTATAAGTGGTTTATTTAATTGACACGCAAGTTCTACTTGCTTATGAAAAACAGTACGTTGTGTCTCAGGATCAGAAAAGTCACGATTGTAATCTAAACCGCATTCTCCTATTGCAACGCATTCCGGATTGGTAGCTATACTTTCGAGTTCTTGTAAAGTATCTGGATTTTCCCAAGACTTGGCATCATGAGGATGTACACCGGCAGTAGAGTAAAGTGTACCGGGATATATTCTTGTCAGTCTTAAAGCTTCTTTACTGGAACGAATACTTGCACCCGTAACCATGATCTTTTGGACTCCGGCATCTTTAGCTCTTTGTATTACACTATCTAAATCACGACTATATTTCTTATTGGTTAAATTGGCACCGACATCAACAATAATATAATTTTCATAACATCTTGTCATATCTGAGGAAATTGCATTTTCCTCCGAATTAGAACTAGCAGCATTTTCTGCCATTGTTTGTTATTTAATTAAGGAATACCTGAAACATACAATTTTTACGATATATATTTAATATATTAATAAATAATAATAATAATAATAAAAATAAACCTATCTTCGACTGAGTTATATCAATAAAGTTGATAGAATAAACATAAATATTCTTAACCTATAACTATAACCTATAACTTATATATTTTATTAAATAAAATGAACGAATGTAATATTTTCAAATATTTCTTATAAAATAATATAATCAAATGTATAATATTAAATTATTTGAAAAGTTCATTTGAAAACTTGTATGTACATTTCTTTATCATACTTTGACAATCATGCTAAATTGAAAACTCACGTAACCACTTCTAATTTAACTGGTTTAATTAATATCGTTAATAATATATTTTTATTAAACGTTAATTATATTAATTTCAATTAAACAAACCTTATTTTATATTCCTCTAAATAATAAGATAACTTAAACGAACGAAATTGACAGGATCAATTACAATATGTTCACTTCGACATTGTTGATATCACAAAACTTAGAAGACTAACATTTTGAAGAGGTTAGTCAATGATTAATTGATACCATTCGAAGTAACTTGGTACATTGCATTTGTTTATTTTAAGATAAATTTCATTTTCAAACTAGATATTTTATATTATTTCTATTAATAAAACGATCGTCATCATTATTATTATTATTATTATTATTATTATTATTATATTTATTACTATATTTCTTATTTCGTAATAAAATTTATATTTTGACTTAACTCCAATGAAATTACACACATTTTTATCTTATTGAATAATTCTTTTTTTTGTTTTTCATTATAAAATATTATTATTATTATTATTATTATTATTATTGTGTATATGTGTGTATGCATGTATAATTAATTAAATAAACCTTTTATTCACATGACATATATACACACAATATAATAATTTGTTAAATTTATAATATAAAATAGATAAATGAAAAAAAAAACAAAAAAAAAACAAAATAATTGTATAAAAATATTGACTATATTATAAATGAAATATTATTTGTTTTTATTTTTACATGCATGTATTATTAATCATACATGTTATAAATCATTTATTTATATGTTTTGTTAGTGTTCAATAGATCATCGATTAAAATGAAACGACGTTCCAAATCACAAAAAGTAGCTCGTGCCAAATGTATTATAAATAAAGTTAATTCCATGAAAGATCCATTGGAGATGCTTGAAACGTTTTACACGTATACAGGAAACAATGAATTTACAGTAAATTTAAGTTGCATTAAGGCAAAAGAAGCATCATCTGAATGTCGTCTTTGGATATTTGATATTATGGAAAGAAATATGAGACATTTGTATGAAAAATCTGATTGGGGATGGGATGCAAATGCTAAACAAAAAGAATTAACTGAACCAACTGCTTGGTATTTGTTAGCATCTTGCAATAACAAATTCATTGGATTTTCTCATTTTCGTTTTGACATAGATTATCAAATTGAAGTATTATATTGGTAAGTATAAACATATATATATATATATGAATTATTATTATTACAATGTAACATACGATAAATTGTATTTGTTCAAAATATTATATTTATATCTGTCAAGTTATGAATTACAATTGGAAGAATCAGCGAGAGGTAAAGGCCTTGGTCGTTTTATGATGCAAGCTCTTGAATCTATGGCATCGAAACATAAAATGCAAAAAGTTGTATTGACTGTATTAAAAAATAATCCACCTGCTTTACACTTCTTCTATGCGCTTGGGTAATAAAATTTATATATATATATATATATATATGTATATATTAATTCTAATTATTACTTATTTTATTTATTATTATTAATAATAATAATCAAATTTTTTATAAATAAAAATACAAGACTAATAATGGCGTGTATCAACTAAAATCACAAAAATATTATTTTTAAAATATAACTTAAGACAAAAATAGTACAGGGTTTGAGGTAGACTTAACCATACAGTATAATAATAATAATTAATCAATTATTTCATGTATTTTATAAATAAATTCTATGTATATATATATATATATATAAATATACATATATTTATATATAATCATAGAATATTTATATATATATATATCTATATCTATAATAATACTTAGTAATTAAATAATTGTACTTAAAAAAAAAAAAAGAAAGAAAGCTTGCCTTTAAGTATAATTGTACAAGAATGTTCATTGAATTATTTAATGTGTCTAATAATTATAAATATCTATCTACAGTTTCGCTCAAAGATATAATCAGCCTTATCATTAAAAAAAAAAAAAAATGTTCTTTCTTATCAGATAAGTTTTCTTTTTTTTTATACAAAATTCATTGATATTTATATATATATATATATTTCTTTAATCATAATTTATTTTTTATTTTTATTTGCAGTTTCAAATTGGACAACACAAGCCCACCGAATTCGGAGAAGAAAGATTATGTTATTTTAAGTAAACAAGTATTAATACCTGTCGCATCGTGAAAAGATTTTTATTTATATTATATTTAATTTAAATATGTCTCTTTTTTTTTTTTTTTTTTAATATTGCGTTTTATGAAATAAAATAGACAAAATTTCATTGGGACACAAATTGACGATAGATGATTTAAGAAACGAGCCAACATCATAAAATGTAAGAGGAGCTTTGCTAATTGTCATATCCTTCAAATGATTTAAAAATGATAAATTTATTTTTCCGGTATTTGTTATATTAAATTGTTGCAAATAAGTCTCTGTACCCCAACAAAGATCTAATGCAGTTCTGTATAAAACCATACCAATACCTTTGCCAGCTCCTTCAGGAACGAATAATACTCTTAAACTAATAACATTTATATTGATCGGAAGATCATAATGCAACGGAGTAAAATGCGGTTGCAAATTATATGGCAATGAATTATGAGGATGCATTGCTATTATCGGATACAATAATTCTTCCGATGCTAAATGCGCGGCTACAGATAACAAACCTGAAGGATGACCAGTAGCTGTAGATGCTGGACAATTTAATCTCCTTCTTTCAAATACTAAAGTAAACAAATGATTTGTCAATAAATTATCCGTTACACCTTGACTTAATCCTCTGTTATCATCTTGAAGTAATCTTCTATCTTGCATAATCTACAAATGTAATATCAAAGTATATTTGTAACATTTATTCAATTATTTTATAATTATTTATTAATCGTATTAAGTGTACATTACCTCTATTTGTCCTGATGCCATAGAAGCAACCCCTAATGGTTGTGCAGTTACTATAGTTAATCTTTTATGCTTATCTTCAATGTATGCATTTGCAGCCATTGGATAATAATTGGCTTGTGTTGGTAATTTTGGAAATCTTTGGCGTCTAATTATCTGGGATCATGAAAAATTGTATATATAATGAATTGTTAACAAATATTAGACAAAATATTGATGATACTTACACCGAGGCCATTTAAATCAGTAAAAAATTGATCTCCAGACATTATATCTGTGTTTAATCTCATTGCAAGTTCATAATTTTGTGTCTCTGTTATATCAACTTCATTTAATATGTTTAATCCAATACCATCGCTACCAGGTGAATTATATAATATACAAGTATGGCGTACGTATGGTAATTCGACAAAAACTTTCGATAAAATGGGACCAGTTACAAGATGAATAATATGTTTATTTTCCATAAATATTAAATCTGGATCTGGTTTGTCAGGTAAAAATAAATATGCACCGCTTTTATCTTTGCCAGAACCTCTAGTGCCATATTTAACAAATTCTAAATGAACTGGGTAGGTAACATTGTCGACTTTTAAAGCTTTTAAGAAACCAGATTTTCCAAATGACGCAGATAATTCTATTCTTTGAGATATGGAAAATTCTTGAGCGAGAGCTTGTACTTGCATATGAGAAAAACCTGGCACCGTTGTTAGTGGTAGATCAGTATTAAATACTGTGACATTAGCTGCATAAACATCTCTAAAAAATAACGTTATAAATTAACAAATTATTTATTTTCTCATATATATATATATATATATATTGACTTACGAAGGAAATACTTGTTGACGAAGTGCATGTATCACGTATGTACTAATCCCAAATCCTGGTACAGTAATAAGAAAAGATAATTCGTATCTAGCAGCAGATGGTGCAGCAGGTCCAACCCAAACTGGGGATACTTGGGATTTAACGTATTGTCCTGTATGATCGGTAACTCTGACGAAAGGTGTTGAAACGATTAAAGTTTGTATGTTTTTTCTTTGTCTTGGAGAAGGATTGTATATTATAACTTTTTTCTTAGGATTTTCATCTCCAAGTATGAGTATATGTTTTTCTCCAGGACTCGTATGATGAGACCTTTAACAATAATATAAATAATTGAATGAATTTTAAGTTATTGTGTGATTTAGTAAAATAATTACAAAAAAAAATATATATAACTATTAAATTATTTAATATGATAAGAACCTTACAACCTCTACACAAACAGCAAAAGATACTAACTAGGAATAAGTATCTGTTTTCGAACCTAGTCTCATCCAATGTAAGGTAGTGGGCTTCTTGATCAATTGTTGATCCTTCAGAAGTTTTTAATAAATGCATAACAGATTGTTGTAGCACGTGTGCTGTATTATTTAATGCTAATATCATTTTCTGAGCATAATCTATAACTACGTTATCTCTAGCAGTTCCACTAACACCATCGTGATGTTGAAACAACGAGTGCCACATTCTAGCGTTGCTTAATCTAAGTGCTATGTTGCCTTCAGCTAAATGATAAATGCCTTTGGCCCATGCTATCGTTGACAAAATTTCAGAGGCCCTTAAGGAACCTAATAATACACGATCTAATCGTTTATGGAATGGCCTATAAAAGAATAAGATTTATTTATTAACAAAGAAACAAATATACATTTTGTTAATAATATAAAAAACAATAATATACCTTGATGTATAATAACCACTCCAATAATGATCATCCCTATCGGAATAAGTAAAAAAGTCACCGGACAAAGTAGGAAACTCTTCTAAATTGTATTTGTCTCTTACGGCATCAAAATAATCGCTCAACGTTCCAAATTGTATCTCAACGTTCAATTGTTGATTTAAATTTAAATAATCAAAAAGATGTTGATAATTGTTGAATTGTGCATCCCATTCGGTAACATGGGCATATCGAAAATCATCACCCAATGGTACTAATAATACATTTGTTTTAAAAAGTTGCGACTTTTTACGATATTGATCCAATAACAACGTAGCTCTTTCCGCTATATTTGCTTTAGTTATAGCTCGTGGATTAACTTTCCATGGACAGGTCAAACCAAAATTAGGAAGCCTATAAAAATCAAATTGACAACATATTTTAGGATCTGGTCCACACGTATGAGGTATATCGTAACTGTAAAATGGCATCATATGAGTAAACAATTCTGTAGAGCCGTTGTTGTCCCACAATTGTCTCCATCGAAATTCCAATTTCTTTTCCTTCGCTAATTTCTTTTTAACCGAATAATGTACCCTTTGTATAAGCAAATTATTTAACCCAGCTCCTTTCAATAAATATGGCATAGTTGGTGAAAGTCCAAATGGATCAATCGCCCATCCTGAATTAGGTACATAATCCAAATTATGTTTCAACCATTGATGTCCTTCCGTTAATTGAGTTAGTTGAGCAATCCAATGAGAAACAGATTCATCTGGCATAACCCAACCACCTGCTACTATTTCCAATTGTCCATCGTGAATTAAATTTCTGACTAAATCTTGCGTTACTTTTGATTGTTCGTCCCACCAAAGTTTAAAGAATGAAACCTCGGCCCATATGAATTTACGACGTTTATCCTCCGCCAATTTGGTAACCATATTATTTAATATATTTCTTGTTTGAGATGTATAATACTTTTCAAAAGTATTCAACCATCCTGGATCGTTGTGCGAATGTGGAATAACAAAAACTTTTAATTTTCTATTAGGATGCCATTGTTCTTTGTTATATTTTATATTCCATCCTTGTTTCCATACTCCACCGTCCGGATTGTCAAAATCCAATATTTTATATAAATCTAACATTTGTATATCCACCTCTGGTGTACGATTGAGATTAAAATTGCATTCGGATAATTTCTCTACGTTATTTTGGATTGGACCCGATTGTTCATGATTATTTGTTTTTTTTAATACCGGTAGTAAATTTGGATTAACTTTAGCTGCTTCTTGAAGAGCACTCATGGCTTCGTGATGTTTGTTAAAATCTTTTTCTAATTTAGCTAATCTACTTTCAAAATGTAACCATTGATTCTAAAAAGAAAAAGATAATTATATTTACATTAGTATTCCATACAAATATAAATTGAACAAAAATATTTAATACAAAAGAAACATGTAATAAACTTACATTGTGCATTGACAATTTGGTATCCTGTCCTGGAGGAAAAAATGTCAGATCCATCATTAAATATGTCATTAAACAGCAGGCAAGAATTAATCCTGCTCCAAGAATGGCCAAAGTTTTTCTTGTCTTCATATTATATATTTTTCAAATGATAAATTCACATTAAATAACTTATAAATGTCATATAACTTTATTTTTTTTAGGTTAATCCTTTTTATCCTCTTCTTTCTTTTTTGACGTTTATATAATAAATTGTTCACCGAAGTATAAAAACTAATTTATAAATTTAAGTACTAGCGATGCATATACATTAAAAATAAAAGAATGAACTCATTCAATTGTTTAAACAATAAAAACGTGAAGTACTTATTTAAAATATTATCTTATATGTCAAGTGTGTTTAGAACTAGAAATTGTTTATCGTTGCATCTGATAGCACGAACACATACACACATAACATATGGGTATATTATATATACATATTCGCATTGCACCAATTCACAAATATAAATTAGATAACATTTCTAGATAATAGATAATGTATATTTTTTTAATTGCACTATCGTTAATTGATTATCTAAGAAAAAAAGATACAAATATCAGTTACGTAATTCGATACACGTAGTCAAATAATAGATAAATATTATTTTTCTTTTTGTTTCATATGATTCTCTCATAATGATTTTGTTTTCTAGTTAATGTCACAGCCAATGAACGGTAAATGGGATTTATATTATTTTTCACTAAAAAAATTTGTCCAATTTTTCTCTTTGAAAACTCCTCCTATTAAAATAACTAGCTCGTTTAACCAATCAGGATAAAGGATTAAATTAACCAATCAGAATAAAGGATTAAATTGACCAATCAAAATAAATCCTGTTTATATTCATAATTTCAATTGTTTAAACATATAATTATTTTGTTAATTAATTATAAATAATTATTTATAATAATATATGTGATATGTTGCATATTTTCATAGATTGTAACAATGAAATATAATAATAATTAAATCATCTTATAAAAATTGTTTATATTTATTTGAATGATGACACATTATTATGTGTATATATAGGTTGATATAAAAAAAAAAAAACGTACAATGATATTAAATTTTTTATTATTCGTATGATGGCAATTATGTCACATTAAAAGGGTAAATCTTTACCAACCTAAACTAACAAATATGGTTCCTACCATGAATAACATGACTTGATAAAAATGAGTAAGAATAAAGACATTTCATCTAATTTAATACAGTGATATTGCAATAGTATTGTGTGAACTTTAACAAAGAGTAGACCTGCGAAATAGATCATCAATAATTTTCAATTTGAATTAAAAAGAAATTCATCCCAAATATGGAGGTTGACAACGATCAAGATTTGAAAGATTCAAATATGAATAAAAATTGTAATTCAAATAAAAATAAGAAATATCAAATGGAATATGTTTATAATAAATTACTACCTTATTATAAAGAATTAGAAAATGAATCTGAAACGATGTTGGCTGATATTAAAGGAAATTTAGGACGAGCTGTTATGTACCGTGAAATAGAACCTGGATGTTTATTATGGACGAAGAGATTAAATAAGTGAGATTTATACTATTCAAAATAATATATACAATTTATATATTATTATTATTTCTATAATAAAACTGTTATTATTAAATTATTCTATGTTCTTGTATTATCTACAGTTTATTAAAAAAAAAAACAAAAAAAAATACATATTTATGTTAATATATCATATTTATAATAATATATTTTATATTGTATGTGTTAACTGTTCAAGTCCTAAGATTTTTAAAAATGGTCTACGAATGACAAGCAAAATGATCAATATGTTACATGACATTTTAATAACATTATATTTTTGTAGAAAAAACAAAAAAAAAGTTAAACCAGTATTTTGGGATTCAAACAGTTAAACGAAAATATCATAAATTAAATTTCCTATCATTTTTACTAACAACTCTATTTATAATCTTAATTGTATATATATATATTTTTTTTAATTATAGATATATAAAGTTATATAGCTTCAAGTTCAGCAAAGAAGATCATATATATTTTGTTAAATTATATTACGAATTAATTACTATACCAGATATCGATCCGTATCAAATCAAAGAATTTGCAAATATTTTAATTCTATTATTAAAGTAAGTATTCCTTTAATTATCCATATGTTCAAAAAATAAATAAATAATAATAATAATAATATACTAATCATTAATTATAATATAAATATAATTGTTTGTTATGTTAAATCTAGAAAGATAAGATTACTTTCTCCGGATGATTTGACACTTCCATGGAGACCATTATACGAATTAAATAAAAAAGTATTATGCAGAGCAACGACAGCTTTAGGAATGTACCATTTTCATCCACTTTTACCACGCTCGTTATCTTCCTTGATACGTTTATGCAGAATTTATTTTCCAGTAAGAAGAACAATCTTAATAACTTTTTAATTATATTATCTATATAATTACACAATTATATTTTAAATATATATATATATATATTTTTTTTTTTTTTTAGTTAAATGCAACACAAGAAATCTTAGATGAATTCAGGCCAATGATATGTCCATTCAATGATAACTTTATGAATATCTTTAAAAAAATTGAATATTTTTTACCATTGAATTTACCTCCGCAACATCATTCTCTTGGACATCAATTATGGTTCCATGAATTTATGAATTTATGGAACGTATGTCGTAATGGAGCTTCATGGGAACCTGAAATGATGTGGTTAATGGCTACATTAGCATCTCAAAATATTGGATATATCGATTGGGAACCATACATACCTCTCATGTTTGCTAGATTTGTACGCTGTTTCAATTTACCAGTATCGTATAAACAAACGCAAGACATGAAAACTCATAAAATGGATACTTTATCTATAGCTATATGGATAGTATCCGTTTTGGTAAGATATTATTGTATATGATAATCGTTAATATTAGATTAATTAATTCATTAATTCAATTATTGTATTAATATATTTCAGGGTAATAAATCTAGTGCACAAATATATCTTGAAAAATTTTTAAAAAGTATAGAAACATATTTTCAACCTGCCAATGTTGGTAAATGGTCTGGAAAATTGAGGGAATTTCTTATGAAATTACCATATCGTTTTATTTTACGTATACACAAGTAAATATATTTATTATTAATCAAATAATACATTGATTTTGTGTATAAAATTAATTATTGATTTCATTAAGACAATATTTTGTAATTGTAGAGAGAGATATGCAAAACGAACATGGGAAACACCAATTCCTGACGAGTACAAATTAACCGATGAAGATATAGATACTTTTGTTAAAAGCATGATGCCTTTAGCTATGACAGCAATGTTCACCAGATTAAATGCTTCAGATCCTTGTTTAGCTTTACAGTATCTTGCTAATATGAGACCTAATTTAGTAATACCACAGGTTGTTGATAGAATGTATTCTACATTAGATTCTTTAACAGAACCTCATAAACTCACTGCAGCTATGGTTGGTATGATATCCGTAGCTAAGCCTATGGTACAAGGATCTAGAAATATAAATAAAGGTAATGTATAAATTATTATTATTATTGTTATCATGATGACATTAAGAAAGTTTGAAATGTATTTTATTATATTAATTGTTGTTTATTTTTAGGATACACATATGCGGAAGGTCCAATGCACGTTGTACCCATTTTATTTTCACTTCTACCTGGTATTGATCCAAATGATATTGGCAAATGTGTCGTTACATTACGTTTAATTTTCATTTACGCACTTTTAATACCTTTCGTCGATTCGTCAAAATCATCAGCAATAGCTGACGAAGAGGAAAAAATGATATGCGAAATGACATCGCGCTTTGAAGATTTTATCTTACAATTTTTAGATAGAATATTTACATTCATTGACACAAGCTCGTTAGATTTTATAAGACCGGAAAATAATCAAGGCAGCGGTAAAAGTAAATTAGAAATATTGGCTGAAGAAGTATTGGAAACTGTATTTTCAACGTTATTACATAAAACGAGTGATACGATATTTCTCAGTGCTTTACACAAATTACGCGTATTCGTTAGCGAACGTATTTTAGAGACAAAGGTTGCTGGCGAATTGGTAGCGGTTATTTGTCAAGTTTTTGCTAATATTAATGGTCATGAGACATTACGAGCATTGGTACCATTTTTATCCGAAACAATATTAGATGTAATTGGTGAAAATGATGATATATTAAAGGAAGAAAATTTGGATAATCGTTTGTTATACGCAATGCTTTTGTTATCCGCCATAACTGAAACCGCTGGTAATTATTTATTACCACATATGAATACATTCGTTGAAATTCTCGACAAAGTATTATTATTAGAATCGAAAGAAGGAGTTAATTATGCTTGTCGATTACTCAAAAGTTTACTTGCCTCGTTGAGCACATTGGACATTGATAAATTTAAAACACACGGAAGGGATTTCAATGATCCGGAATATCCTTATACCAGACATTGGGGAGAAGAAATTGATATTGATTCTATTCAAATTAATTGGTACATTCCTGGTAAAGATGAATTTCAAATGGTTCAAAAATTATTCTTCAGATATTTGCCTAAACAATTAGAATTATTGCAAAATTATTGTCAAGATTGGAATTGTTTGTCCAGGTACGTATTCTTACCTTTTTTTTTAACAATGTCTACTATCCTCCTCCCCCCCCCGCCCATATATATTTATTTTTTGTATTTTCATGTTAAATGTATTTTATATATATATAAAAAAAAAAAAAACCCCTTTGTTCTTCTTACTTTTATTAACTTAATTTCATTTCATTTTTTTTATTTAGACTAAAATAAATGCATTGCACTAATATAACATAAATATGGATAAATGATTATAGAGAGAAGCTCCTGGCCGTACTGAGAATTGTAAACTGTATTGTTAAAGGGTGCGAAGATTTTTTACCATTTTGGGAAGAACCACCGCTTACTTGTATCGAATCATCGTTAGAATGGGCACCGTTTAATCCAACTTCCGGTGACAATTATGAAATAGTTATGCCCGATGGAAGTAACGTGAAAAAATACTTAATTAATATATTGAGTAATCTGCAAAACGTGTTATTAAAAAATGTCGAAGATGAAACGAGATGTTTGTTAAATTTGGTCTTATTATGGGAGTTCTTGTTGTTAGGCGATAGACGTATGCAAGATTTTTACGAGGATAGACAAAAAAAAATGAAAAGAACTCAAAATTTGTTGAATGACAGATTGGTGAAAAGTAAAAAACGCGTGGAACATATTTTAATGGAACAAGCTTTTATTCATCATGAGACGAGACTTCAATTGAAATCGCACAAGTTCACGGAAACGCATAAAAATATAATGTTAGAACTTGTTGCATTGGCTACCAGCAGATATGCCAATGTAAGAAACAAAGCACAATTTGTACTTACTTCCGGTATATTAACATATCCATTTTCGTATACGTTCATCGTTCCACATTTAATAGACGTTCTGGAAAAAGATAGTGAAATACATCACGATGCTTTCAAGGTATACACACACGCACACACAATTTAATAATAATCATATATATATAAGTAATAATTATGTTTACTTATTTCAATCGTTTTTGTTCTTTTCTTTTTTACAAACAGGGAGTGTTGTATATTTTACATCGTCCTTTAAACGATCCTATTATAACACAACGTAATTGGCATATGTTGCGATCGTTATTACCAAAATTAATTCTATCAAAACCGTCAGAGAAACTTTCAGTTATACGATTAAAAGAACAATTAATTGATACGATGAAAAATAAATATCAAAATATGTTTATTGAATTAGAAATACCAGATAGATGTCTTATAGCTGCATCTAAATTATGGGAACATTATCCTCATCCAATGTTATCTAAACCTAATGAAAATGAGATAGAAAAGGGTATAGAAAAATTGAAAGAAACTTCACGAGCCAATTTAGAATCGTATTATGGTCTTTGTGATGATTTGTTAAATGCTATTCTTGAAACTAATCTTCATTGGAGACATAGATTAATGTCTATGGAATTTATACGAATATTTACTTACGAAAAATATCCATTTTCGTTAAAAGCAGTGAGATATTTTCTAGAAGCATTGATTCACGATTCTTTGGACGAAAGGAAGATTGCTATACGTGTTATTGTTCATATACTCAGACAACAGAAAAGAAAACATCCAAAAGTAATTGATAATGATATTATTTAACGAATATATTATAAAATGTCTATTAATACTTATTAATATTATTTATTTATTTATTTTAGATAAGTGTTCCTATAACAGATGTATGTAAAAAAGAATTGTTATCTGATGCTGTGATACCAGGAGAAAGGGCAGACAATACTTGGTTACAATACGATTACAATAATCGTCCAACCACGTCAAAACAATGGGATGAACAAAGATATATTCATCGTCCAAATATTGGTTATTATACGTGGCCAAAAATAATCGAATTTTATGCACCATCATGCGAACAACCAACGCTCGATCCTAAAATTCGTCAATTTACTGATGAAGAAATGGAGGTCGAACGTTTCTTTGATAATCCTCAAAATATTGACAAAATTATCGAATTTTATAGTATCGAAGAGAAAATGGATAAAGATAGATATAATTGTTACAAATATCTTTTATTTAAAAGTATATTTCGTAATCATGGTATTACTCCTTTGAAACATTTCGTACCACATTTACATGAATTGGTTAAGGATAAACAAGAAAGTAAACAACGATGTGCAACGGAAATAATTGCTGGTATAATTCAAGGATCAAAACATTGGCCTTTTGAAATGGTTTGCGATATGTGGAATGAATTATTACCGATAATAAGATCGGCATTGGATAATTTAACTGTTGAAACTATTATTGATTGGACTACGAGTATATCGCTTTCTATGCATTGTAGAGATCCAAATAGACAACATTGGTTGTTAGAATGTTTGATGGAAGAACCTACTTTAGGAGAATTTGAATCATCGTTTATAGAATCTGGACGTTTGTGTGTACTACAAGGTGTTCTTATTTTTCAACCATGGCGTTTAACACAATTGATGCAACGTTTGTTAATTCGTTTAGAGAATAGATTATTGACTAATCCATTTAAAAATTTGAGAGATCGAATAGGTGCATTATTATTCGTCGTATTTGAAGCTGATCTTAGATTTCCGATATCTTATTCGAATCGTGCTATACCACAAGCGCAACATTTCATAGACAAAGTAATTCCAAAATTGCAAATACTCGCAGAAAATTCCGAACAATTGTTTAACGAGAGTAAACAATCATTAACGACTGCTGCTGCTGTTAACAATGATCTCAAGTCCGATGATAATTCTGTAAATAATATTCAATTGGATATTAACGAACGCGAGGCAACTATTAGATTGTTGAAAATTATTTGTAAATGGGTAGCACAATTCGTTTACAAATCACCAAGCGGTACATTGCCAGAATTTTATCAATTGTTTCCGATCATTTGTCAAATGGAAAATTATGAGACCGATGACGAATTGGTACAAATCTGTACAAATTCTTTAGCATTTCTCGCACAATCCATCATATTACCAGACGACATGCCAACAGTTTTAAATGCAATTGTCAAAATGTCGACAAATGTATCATGGTCCGCTAGAGATACTTGCTTGGAATTTTTACAAACTTCCATTTTTTATAACATGAGTATAGTACTGATGAAAGAAGAATGGGTTAATTGTATCAAAGATGTTGTTTTACATTTATTAGAAGACATTCGTTTGGAAGTTAGAGAAAAAGCTGGACATGTTCTTGGTGGACTATTACACTGTGGTTTTATACCAGATCAAAATGCTTTATTGGTAAGTTGATGATATTAAAAGATTATAAATATCTAATGAACAACTAATAATGATTATTTCATTTTTAGGAACAATTTAAACTTAAAGCCAAGACTAAATTGCATAAGAAAGGTCGTTCGATGCACAATCAAACAGAAGCTGAGAGAAATGCTAATGCTGATGCATTACGTTTACGACATGCAGGTGTATTGGGACTTTGTGCATTTATTCGTGCACACCCATACGATGTACCTAATTATTTACCATTCATTTTTGAACATCTTGATCCTCATTTGAATGATCCTCAACCTGTACCGGTTAGTATATATTTACTAAATAATATAATTATTCCACTATAAGATGAAATCTTATGGGAATAAAACATAAGAAAACATCAATTATAACATAGTGCAAAGTGTTATAGATTATATAATTGAAATATATTGTTCATTTTTTTTTTTTTTTTTTAGACAACCATAAGAAAAGTACTAGGTGATTTTAATAGGACACATTATGATGGATGGAACGGTATAAATGGACACGCGCAGCATTTTACAGAACGACAATTAACCATACTGCAAGATTTATTAGTACCACCGTCATATTACGCGTGACTGTTAAATAATAACTTAGTAAATATTTTCTCTTGATATTTACATTAAAAAAAAAAAAATTAAAAAAAAAACAATATATATATATATATATATATATAGATATTTCTATTTATTTATATTTATTTTTGTTTAAATCTAAAATGAAATGTACTATTCATTTATGAGATATTTTACTAAAGTCACACAAATGATATTGACGATATAAATAAATTATATCTTATACTACTTATTTGTAAAAAGAAAAAAAAAAAAAAAGAAAAAAAAAATAACAAAAGAGGTGGTGTGTATTACAAAGAATATATGTTGTTTTAACCTGACTTTGTTTATAATTATTAAAATAAAAAATTTATATATATATATTATTATTATCAATGAAAAATAATCACCGAATATATTATTATTATTATTATATTATTTCTTTGAAAAAAAAAAAAAAAGTGAATTAATATATTTGTATTTGATTTGAATGTTAAGATTTATTTATTTATTATTTTATATTTGATAATTTGATATATTGAAAATCATACGTTCTAATTATTATTATTATTATTTCATTGTGAATAATTTCTTACGAGCTTATTCGACGATTGATTTGATCAAAGATAAAAAAAGGAAGAAAAAAAATTGAACAATAATTAGATTCGCATATTAAATTTGCAATCTAATTTGCACATATCATTATTGTATAAATAAACCAAATAAATAATTCAAAGTATAACGTAATATATCTATTTTAATTCATTTTAATTCATTTTAATTCATTTCAATCCTTTTCTTTTGTTTTTTTTTATACGCCATAATGTCTAACACATATAAATAATGATTACTAATAGATTACAAAAGTAAGAATTTGAAATGATATACTTGTAGATTGTAACTATTGAAATACACAACTCATTCTTTTGGAAAATGTTCATCGTAAAAAATGAAATATCAATAATGTAAAAACGTAATATATAAAATAATAATTAACAATCTCGTAGTATCAAGTTTATATATTAAAACTAACACACAATAATAATAATAAGAAAAAAAATGAAAATGAAAATTATGGAAATGTTTGTTAAGTAATTTATGGTACTTACATTTTACTGACACATACCGTTTTTATTCACACATTGTATAATAATGTGTATTTTTTTTTTTTTTTTGTAATTACACCATTGTATATACCCGAGTACTAAAAACTTCTTATACGTATTATTATTATTATTAATTAATAATTAATAATTAGCTGACATAACAATGTTATTAGTAGCACAATATAAATTTTATATATATATATATATATCTTCAAATAAGATAATTTGTATTTTTTTTTATATATTGACGATATTATTTATGCACATTAGATATATATATATATATATATAGTAAAATGTATAAAGAAACAAATTACAGTGACCCTTATTATCTTTGTATAAAAGATACGTTGTTCTCTCTTTAAGTTTGTTTTTAATAATTAAACATTTGACTATAATTTCCCTCATTACACGTATAAAAGTTGTTTAAATGTGCATTTTGTTTATCCTTATCTTCTATAGAATTATATTTTTAAAATTTTGCATTATTTGTTTATTTTTTTTTTTTTGTTAATCCTTTTTCTTCATTTTGTTTAAAATTACCGCTTCTCTCCCATTATCTACACATATAAATATATATATATATATATATATATATATTGAATGTAAATATTAAAATAAAATGAAATAATTATAATTCTCATAATAATGTGAACGTATCTAATGAAAAATACTACGTTAAACAATGTCACTAATTTATGAGAAACAAATTAAAAATTGCAATTGAACGAAAAAACGAACGAACGAACGAACGACAACACTACTACAACACAAAACGTAATTATGTGTATAATAATATGTCGTATTATTTTGTTGATTAAATATCATTGCAATATTATTGTAAATTATTAATTGCTAATGGAATGAGAGGTAACACTTTCTAGAAATGAAAATTCGAAACAGAGAGAAAGAGAGAGAGAGAGAGAGAGAGAGAGAGAGAAAAACAAAAAGAAAAGATATTTATTTAAATCAACATTTCACGAATTTATAGTTTCTACTTAAATACACACACGCAAAAAATAAGATAAATAACAATAATGAGATATAAATGATCCTTGTTGATTGTAATAGTAATAATAGTAGTAGTAATAGTAATAGTAGTATGGTTTGAATATTAGTGAAATGTCGATTTGAAAAATATGTAACCGAGGCCAAAGTTACATACAAGTTACTAAGAAATTGTTTTGTTTTTCTTTTTTTTTTTTTATAAATGTTATAATAATAATAATAATAATAATAAGCATCTTCCATTATGTAATAATAATATTATACAATTTAAAAAGCGTGCAGGTGCTTATTGTTATTTTTTTTTTTTCTTTTTTTTTTGTAAATATATTTATGTTCCACCTTATTATAGAAGTATATATAACATATGTGTTTTTATGTATATATGTATGTATGTATGTATGTATGTATGTGTGTGTCTCTGCATATTATTTTAATGCATTTTCAAATATTTATTAATATTATATTAAATTACGTTATTAATCAGAGAGAGAGAGAAAGAGATAGAGAGAGAGAGAGAAAGATAGAATGAGAAATAAAAAGAAAAAAAAAAAATAAGAACAAATGTACTCAACAGAACGGTAAACTTTCAATAGGAAAAATAATGACAATCCTTAGGGACACATTTGAAAAATTCTTTTGGATTTTAGAAAGGCGAGGGGGTGGTTGGNGGAGAGAGAAAAGCTGGGTATATATATATATAGGGCCAATAATTATAAATTGTACATGTTACAATTAAGCTAAGAAACTCAAAGTGCTTATTTTTTTTTGTTGTTGTTGTTTTTTTTTTCTTCTTCTAATATTCATACAGAAAAAAAACTTATTTTAATTGATTTTTCCTTCTTTTTTGTGTTGTTGTTGTTATTATTATTATTATTGTAATGGAAATTTTGCCCACATGTGTATGTGTGTGTAGTAGTAGTAGTAGTACGTGTTCTAAAAACATGTTTCTTTGAACATTGTAATACTAAGTTTGTTATTTCTTCTATACATATTGTTCACTTTTATACTAAATATATAAATCATATGCTGAGTAAATGATGTTGTTTGTTTAATCATTTTCACCCTTTTACAAAAGAAAGAAACAATTTAGAGGGGCGGTACAGGGGGTGCGGGGCGAAAGGGTGGCGAGGGGACAGGCAGGCAAACAATTGTTGCGTAACTCTGCACCAGAGTTGTTTTTTGTTGTTGTTGTTTTTTTTTTGGTGGTCCATTACGTGACAATATCTCACACATCGTGTATCTAATTAATATTAAACTGAAGAGACTTTTCCTTTTTTGTTTTTTTCTGTTTTTTTTTTCCTTTTATTTGTTGTTTGTTTCCATTTTCCCCATATTTTTCTTCTTTTTGTTTTTTTGTTTTTGTTTTTTTGTCTCCGGGTAATGTGTTTAATCATCATTTTGCAGTATATAAAACTGCAATTCTGTTTTTTTTCTTTTTCTTTTTTTAAATCATTTTGCAACGCGTGTTTCTAAAAAGAAGACAAATAATTGAACAATCAACGAATAATAGAGAATTTCGATGGAAATAAATAAATGCAGTATGTGTGTGTGTGTGTGTGTATGTTTACAGTGATGGTGGTGATGGATGGTACACATAATTTTGTGTGTGTGTATAAGATAAATAAATCTTACTTTTGGTAAAAGAGAATGACAATTACATTTCTCAGCAGCACCCAGATTTAGACGTCTCAATTGGACGTCCGTGTTCAATCTTAACCTTGTTTGCTGGATCACTAGCTCCACTCGATGGTGGACCCACTCTACTTTTTATTTCTGCAGCCATTGTCATAAATGCTTGTTCTACGTTCAAAGCATTTTTTGCTGATGTTTCTAAGAATGGAATACCAAGTTGATCCGCGTATTCCTAAACAAATGTTATGTATAATAAAAAAAAAAATGTATAAGAATAAGGTTAACAAATGATTTTGATATTGTTTTTGTCTTTGTTTGTTTTTTTACTTTTTTATTTTTTTTTTTTTTAAATACCTTAGCTGTAGTATAATCGACTACTTTTTTAGTATGAAGATCACATTTGTTTCCGACCAGAAGTTTATTGACATTATCACAGGCATAGCGATCAATTTCTTCCAACCATTGTTTGACGTTATTAAATGTATCTTGATCTGTGCAATCATAAACGACAATAATACCGTGCGCACCTCTGTAATAAGAACTCGTAATTGTCCTAAATCTTTCTTGACCCGCCGTATCCCAGATTTGCAATTTAATCGTTTTCCCGTCTAAATCAATTGTTCTTATTTTAAAATCAACACCGATGGTACTGATGTAACTTTCCGTATATGTGTCATCGGCAAAACGTAACAGCAAACAAGACTTTCCAACTCCAGAATCTCCAATTAACAATAATTTGAACAAATAATCACTGAAATATAAATTTTAATCCTTTTAGAATATATATTCAATTATTTTCAAAACATTATACACATATATTTATGAAAAATAATTTAACTGCGTCACATTTCATGTTTTTGTGAAAACACATATATATATATATATGCATATATATATATATATATATATAAACATCTAAACTTGATGTCACATTAAATACAATATTGATTTAATAAATTAAATGTAAAACATATTAAAAATAATATAAATAATTTTCAAGTATAAAATCAATGAAATTTCGTTGTTTAACATTACTATAAAATGTATACACACACACATATGTTTTTCAATATACAACTTGGTATTGAACCATTCCTATAAACTGTCAAAAATATAATCAAATGATTCATAATATCTTCAAATAGACGCATAGAAAAACCATTAACACACTAGTAATATATTAATTTAAACATATTCAATATACCTAACAATAAGGACAAACGTAAATACATTGAGAAATGCAACAAAAGAAAGAAAGAAAGCTATGATGATAAACGTAAAGAGAATGAACTTCTAAAATGGGGACGGTGGAAGGGGGGTGGTAGAAGAAAAAGAAAAAAGGAGAAGAGCAGGGGGGGGAGTGGTGGATCTGTCAGATAGTTCAGCTTGGAATTATTTTTTTTTTTTTTTTTTAAATGATCGGACAAGACGATAATTGAAATGAAATAAAATGATTTTTTAACGTTTAATCACGTATAATTGGTTAGAATCATTATCAAGTAAAAAGAAAGAAAGAGAGAATAAAATAAGTGGGTTATGGTTGGAAAAAGAAAAAAAAAAAAATGATGAAGTTATATATCCTCCTCTGTCTCTACGATGCTTACGTAGGAAAGAGAAGTTTACTTACTATTCCGGATTCATCGTGGACATACTATGTCGATATTAATACGTACACTAATATATATTTTACTTATATATTTATCACCTTTAATCTAATAACGTTTCACGTTAAAACAAAAACCTACGAATAAAAAACCTCACGAAAATAAGAATAATTCTACGTATTCACTAATCACGTTCAGTAATGCGAAGGAACTCTTAACAATGGCGGTCGCAGCAACTCCTCCCAAACGAACGAATCAGACGACCACCATTGACGTAATGCCAGAATGGCAGCAGGTGCTGTTTCACTCCCTCTACTGTCACGGGAATCGAGATACTTCAAAAAAACATTTACGTCTGCGCATATAATATTCTTCTGTCCTTGTCTTGTTTTTTTCTTTTCTCTCTGTATTTATTATGCATCTATCTTTTTTTCTTTTTTTTTTTTCTATTCTTATTTTTTTTTGTTTTGTTTTCTTTTTTTTTTCTTTTTCTATTACTCATTTTCATTTATTTCTATAGAAACTCTATGATTTTGCGATAAGGAATCTATGTTCGATGTATATCGTCCTTAAACGTTTTCTTTGGGTTTTTTTTGTTGTTGTTGTTGTATTATTTTGTTTTTACTTCACGATAAAAATGTTAATACAAATAAAATAATCAATAGACAAATACACCCACTAAATGATACCATTTTTATTTATATCCGTTATGTTCTTTTTTCTAATTATTCGTTAATAAAAAAGACATGATTAATTGCATATATCACTATTTTTGATTGTCATTTGTTTGAAATTCGTCCGAACGATTTCATTGGTCCATTTAACCATTATGGCTACTTTACATTAAATTACCAATAGCAAATCAGCGTACGCCGTTATTCAAATTAGTCATGTAAGATTATATTTTATTTATTAAAAATATATAAAAATTATATTCTAAATTTTGTTATATAATAACATTTTCATTTGTAATATTGAAACATATATTTTATAATATTAAATTAAATAGAGATAATTATTGTCAGTACTAACCTTGTTTTTGTACATTCAAGATGGGCGACTCGATTACTTCACAGTAACATTTTTCAATAGATTTTAATAATGTTCTGTGTGATACATTTAATCGTTTTAAGGTTTTTAAGTAATTGTAAACATAAATAATATTGTAAAATAAGTTATTTTAACAAAATTTAAATAACAGTACGTTGAGTTATTAATAATATGTAATTGAAGTGTTGACATAATTTGTTATAGAAAAATCAATTTGATGAACTGTCAAATTTTGTAAGATATATATATATTCCATGCTTTAAACAAAATATTAAAAGTTATCTTTAATGTCATTGAAATATTCAGAAAGCATTGATACATCAAAGCTTTCATTTAGAAATGTAGATGGAAAGAAATTAGGATTAAGCGAAGGCTGTACAAGCCCTAACTTTAAATCCTACGGTGTTATAAAATTTATATTATACAATGACGAACCAGTAAATGTTGTTATTTCCAGCATTTTACTTGTTTGTATAACGTTATTATCGTGGATAACATTTGATAGTATTATACCTTTTCTTATATCAATTCTATCTTTAATATTGTATGTTAAAAATTACCTTACTTCAACAAACAAGGGTTTGTTTAATTCTATCATTTATAATACGTGTACTAACCTCTTCAATGTATAAATATATAATGCACAATGAAATATTTCATTTGATTTGATTTAGATATATTATTGGTAGTACCATCAATTGGTATACACATAACTATAGAGAAAAGATTCTCTAGTTTTAACTTGTACACGTTCTTACCTTGGGATACTATTGAAGATTTATTTATCAACGAAGTCATTATAAGAGTAAGTTATAATAATAATAAATAATTGATAAAATCCATCTATCTGTATTCAAAAATATTATATACTATGTGTGTACTTATTATTTACAGCAAAGAGTTTTATATTATTTAACATTCATAGTAAAGGAATCAGTCAATGGTAGAAATCAGATAAAATTGGTTCCTTTATTTGAAAATCTATTGCCAGAGAGAAAATGCTTGGAGTACATATACGTAAAATTAAAGAATTTGATTTGCTCGGGCAACACGAGGAATCTAAACTAACTGTACCTGGATCTTATTGGCTATGTCATAGAAATAAAATTTATAAATTTACTTTTATGTATCATCGTACGATGAGGTAAATAAATTGCATGTAAATGAATAACATTGATTCTATTTTATTAACATTTATATTTTGTTTGTTTGTTTGTTTGTTTTTTTTGTTTTTTTTTTCTCTCTCTTCATTTTAGAGATATTAAGGAATTCATTTATGGAAAAGAATTAATGAAAGTTATTAGAAGAATTATTAAAAATCAACCATCACTAGGACAACAATTTGTTACCAAAAATATTCTCGTTATTTACAGTATCCTTTTGATAAATACTTCGTAAATTAATAAGAAATAGCAAATATTATTTACGTGTTTCTTTAACAATTATTTTATAGATCATACATCGTGGACTCGTCAAGATAAAATGTTTGCAACTCTTAAATTTAAGAATCGTGATGGAGCTTCTATAGTTTCACCAGCAATTGTATTAACCATTAAAATTATCGATGATGAAATTTACGAATCGAGAAAACTCAATGGAAATAAAATACAATATATAGATAGCGAAAGTAAAACGGAAAGAGTAAATTCAAATGGTTATAAATTAAAAGTCAATGCTACGGATACGAATAAACATATAAATCATTCAAATATAAATGATGATAGAAATGATTTAGCTTTGTCGAACATAAATAATGAAAATACTACGAATGATAAGACAAAAATACAAAATACAATCAAATGTAACGATAGTAAATTATCTAATAATATTTCGACTAGCGAATGTGTTGTTAACATTGAAAACAAAGATGTAAATAAAACAAATAATTGTTCGATAACAAATAAGACAAAAACAAGAGATAAGAATGAATTTAATGATAATACTATAACACAAGAAAGTAGTATAATTAATTCAAACGATGAAGGTATTATAGATTCCGCTAACTTACCATATCAATATTTAATAGAAAAAGAAATAGAAAGTGCAAAGAAGAAAATAATTAAATGTCCATCATCGAATACAATAGATGAAGAATCAACCATAGATTCTACAATCAAGTCTGAAGATAAATATATTCAAAATATAACTAAAGTAAAAACGGAAAATTTCAAGAATTGTACAAAAAATCAAGTTCCTGAAATGGCACAAAATAATGAAGAACAATGTACAAAAGAAGAACTTTCAATTGATTCAACAAAATTATTCAACACTTACAAGAATCCAATTAAAGATCAGAATAATAAATTTAAAAAATGTAAAGAATCTGAAAAAAAGATGGACGATAATGTAATCAAATCTTCTAACATTACTGATTTAATAATGAAAGGTCGTATGCTTATGATTCAACAGGATCAAGATAGTGTATCGGTTGTAGAACGAAAAACAAAATTGGATACAGATGAAGTATTAGAAAATTCGGAAAAATTTGAAACTAAAGATGGAGAAAAGTGTTTGGTAAATTCTAGTTTATTGAAATTAAAAAATTTAGTAAAGATGATTAAAATGCCTAAAGAAGAGACTATTAAAAATAATGATGATAGTAAAAGTACAGTACACAATACAAATAATAATAATAATAATAATAATAATAATAATAATAATAATGTATCATTGGATAATAATGAATGTATGGACACAAAGATTAATACAATGCATCCGTCCATGTTTATGTTTAATTTACAAGATATTCCTACATCGAGCAAATCATGTTTACAGTACGATGATGAACACAAATCAAATATGAACAATATTAAAATGAAAGAAAATAATGTTTCTTTTAAAATACAATCCTCTAATAACGAATCTGACAATGATTTTAATGAAACATTGAATTCTACTGGAAGACTCGATGACACAAATAATCATTCTATAGTTGAAGAATCAACTCTCGATGATTCGGAGAATGCTATTAATAATAGAATTGTTAATAATAGTAATTCTGAAAGTATAGAAAGTACTAGTTCAAACAGTACTTCTAATTTTCCAAAAATCATTTCTGATCAAATTATAACGATAGATCAAATACCAGTTGGCTTACAAAAAATAGTCCAAGACAAATTATCAAAACGTAATAATAATGAATTTATAAATATTAGCAAGTCTAATTTGAAGGATACATCGTTAGATAATACAATTGCAATGTCATCCAATGAATCGACAAATTTAGAAGTTAATACATTTAAGACTGATTCGTTGAATGTAGAAAAAAATTCAACGTCACTGACTGATAATATTCAAACAACGGATAATGTTGATACGTCAACCGTATGTTCGAATATTGCAGTAGTGAAAGAAACAGAAATGCCAAACAGAAAAAGAAAAAGATCTGACAATCATGACACTGACAACGTTAAGAAACAATGTTTTGAAACAATGACAAATGATGAAACGTTACCATTAATTAAATATAAAACATATTCATCGATTAAGAAAAATGGTAAACGTAAAAGGGAAAGAAAAGATTGTAAATATGATACACAGATGTCTACTGGTTTAGTTAAGATAAAAAATTCTCGCGTGCCTAATAACAAATTGCAAGATATTACGGAAGAATTTTATCAGGATTTAATGCAACATAAAAACAACGAGCATAGTAATAATTGTAATGAGCAATTTTTGTCTTCTACAAAAAGATCTTATTTAGAAACTAATAATGTAGTTACAAATAACGATACACGGATTAAAATGTTGAAGTTTATAGAAGATATTACAAGAGGTGTTAAAGTTGTTGTCAAACGTATCAACGTAAAAAATATTTCCAGTATTATAGGCAATAGTTCCTCGTTAGCCTATTTAAATAAAATGAAATGTAGTCAACATTAAAAAAAACAATAGTTTTTAATAGCAGTATGTTCAATAAATGTATTAGAGAGTGTTTTTTCTTATATAACATTAAGATTAAATGATACTCAATACAAATGTATATCCTGTGTTACAATAGTTTTTTTTTTGTTTTTCTATTTAAACACTGTTATAATGAAATATGAATTATATGATAAAAATTATGAATTTAATAGTTTATTTATATCACAATATTTTTCCCTTTTCAATTGTTCAACGACCATCTTTAAATTGTCAAATTTACATTTCATCCTTTTTATCACTACACCTTTACATTTAAATGGATAATTTTGTTTATTTGATTCCTTATATAAAATGACGTTTTGTTCTTCCGTCAAAGGTTCTATGTCGTTAAATTTTTTAATATTTTGGACAACTTTTGCAGTCTGTAATACGTATCATATTAAATTAATTATTTAATAATATTTTATGAACATATAATATTTGTATTAAGAAAAAAACAACAAGTAATTATAACCTGTATTTCATTGGTTAACCTAATACACTTTTCTAATTCTTCAGCACATAACATTGGATAACGTTCTCGTGCATCGCAAACTTCAAAAATTGCATCTTCACATTGTTCTTCTAAATCATCTGAAATTATTTCGTATAAAAATACTTCACAATATATTTAAAAAAAAAAAAAGAGATTATGTACTGGATGCATTTATTCATTATTATAATTATTAATTCATTAGAATCTTATTAGTACACTAATTTATTCAAATAACATACGAATTATTAAGTCACTCTGTTCCATCGCCATTTTTCTATTAATATCTATCGATGCAATGTTGCCAACTTTCAAAACAACAAAAATAATATTACTACGTGATACATTTCACAATTATAATTAAAATACAATTAATATGCATAATATCGAAACTGTGACATAACGTTAATAAATATTTATATTAATTAATTGAGTAACAATAATTGCCGAATAATGATTTTTTAATGAACATAATTGCTTAATCGTATCGCGGCTTATTTAAACGTTCCAACGTGTATCATAAATGACATAACAGTTTTACATTTATTTGTTTAAACATATTGACACAAGTCTCTTATTATAACAGGTGTGCGTATCGTCAAACGGAAATCAATTTAATTGATACTTCCGTCAATGTGGCAGTTTTAAAAATATCTTTTTTATGAATAGTAGATTTTTATGAGTTGGTAAATGTCCTATCGCCATTAGTCTACAGTATGCCGTTATTCTGAACGATTAAAGAAACAGTTACATAAATTACTCCTTTTTTTTTTACAATTCTTATTTCATTGGCTTAAGAAGCAGAATTTAACAACGCATGCTGGATCATAAAACGTTTTTTTAAAAGAGAAAAAAAAAAGTATATCGTGGCGATAATTGTAACATTATATAATTTGTTCTTTACTCTAGTTGTTGTCTTTTTCATTTTTTTTTTTTTCATTTTTTTTTTGCTTTTAATTTTCATTTCTCTATAATGGGGTACCTTAAAAAAACGGGTACTGTTTTCATTTATGTCGCACTTTTCTTAGCTATTATTACGTTTTTACCTGGACTTCCACCAGATGTTACATTTTCTGAATACAGGTAATAATATCATTCATTTTTAATATCTATATTTTGTTCTTTTTTTTTATATATATATATATATATCTATTTGTGTATAATGTGTATTATATAGCATAAAACCATCAACTAAACTAAGTGGAAAATTAGATATTAATAATCGTTTAAATGGAGCTGAATTATTGCACGTTGATAAGTTAAAAGGTCCCGAAGCCTTTGATTCATATAATGGAGAATTATATACCGGTTTGGAAGGTGGCTACGTTGTTAAAATTAATGAAAATAAAATGGAAACTTTTGTAGAATTTGGTGGAAAGTGTGGTAAGTTGATCAAGTTTTTCATTACCTTTACCAATAAATTGTATTTAAATATTATTTTATTTGTATGCATAATTATATATATATATATATATATATATATATATATATATCAAAATCTAATAAAATGTATTAAAACGTTGTAGATGAAATCTTAAAGTATCACGAGTGTGGTAAAATATTGGGCTTAAAGTTTGATAAAAAAGGCAATTTATACGTTGTCGATACTTATAAGGGTATTTTTAAGGTTGATCCTAAAGGATATTACCAAAAAATTGTAGACATATCTAAACCAATAAATAATAAAGTTCCACAAATACCTAATAATTTAGATATAGCAGAAAATGGTGATATATATTGGACAGATTCTAGCACAGATTTTCCATTGTACGATGCAATCTACACAACATTAGTTAATCCATCCGGAAGGTATAATTTTTGTTGTTTTTAATAATATTTTATAATATATATATATCAATATATGTATATGTGTGTATATTCTTACATTGTTATTATTAATTACAGACTTATTCGATATAATGCAGCTACGAAGACCAATGAAGTACTAATGGAAAATCTGGCATTTGCGAATGGAGTTAAATTGAGTAAAGATGAAAGTTTTTTATTGGTAGTAGAATCGTTATCTTCGCGTATAAATAAATATTATTTGAAAGGACCTAAAGCAGGACAACATGAAATATTACACGAAGGTCTTCCTGGTATATTAGATAATATACATGAAGATAATAATGGTGGCTTCTTCGTTAGTATATATAGTTATATAGATGAGGAAAATCCTAATTTAGTACACACATTAATGCCGCACCCGAATATAAGAAAAATGATAGTAAGACTCTTAACGATTATAGAATATCCATTTAAATGGATACAAAATGCTTATCCAAACTTTTTCGCTGAAAGAATAGTTCATGCGATTGGTTCTTTAGAAACATTTAGTTTCTTGTTTCCACCTAAGTCGATAGTATTGAATTTTGATGCGACAGGAAAACTTGTTGATGCTGCATATGCGACAGATGAAAGGATCAAAATGATAAGTTCTGCTTTTGTTCACAATGGTTATCTATGGCTTGGATCACCACATAGCAAATATGTAGCTCGAGTACCATTGAAACAAGCCTTTCCACATTTAGCACAAATGGAAAAAGTAGTACATCGTTCAAGTCAACAAGATACAAAGGAAATTCCAAAAGCACATAGTACTACAATTAAACCACCAAAACCTGTAGAAACTCCTACTGTTAAAACAACAGCTAAACCTGTAACCAAAACTGCTGAAAATATGGAAACTGGAAAAAGTCCTCAAGCCTCTACTCAACAGCCAAAAGCAACTACTTTGAAACCAAGTACAACGGCACCACCACCAACTACTACCACTGTCAAACCAAGTACGACAGCTGTACCAACTACCACTGTCAAACCAACTACACAGACAGCAGCACCAACAACTACTGTCAAACCAACTACTACAACGACAGCTGCACCAACAACTACTGTCAAACCAAGTACGACAGCAGTACCAACTACAACTGTCAAACCAAGTACACAAACAGCAGCACCAACTACTACTACTACTACTACTACTGTCAAACCAAGTACTGCATCTCAAACAACTTCAACTCCAAAAGTAACCACAACTAAACCTGTTGTAAAACAAAATGTTGAAACTGGTGCAAAACCTAACAATCAAGAAATTAAATCTGAAACAGTGAAGCCAGTTGCAACGAAACCAAATATTCAAGTAGACTCCACGAAACAAAATGTACAAGTTAACAAAGTAGTTTCTGACGTTAAGTCTGAAGCTGTAAAAGAAACAAAACCAGAAGTAAACAAACAAACAGTTCAAAATACTCAAACTGAAGCTCAAAAGCAACAAGTTCAAACACCAGAACTTCGTAATAATGAATCTCCTAAAACAATAAATAATAATAATAATAATAATATTAATAATAACATTCCAAAATAGATAAGATATTGATACTGATATTAATATTAAGATTAAGATTATATTATTTAAACAGTTAAATTGGGCAGGGTTGTTATTTGATATTTTTGTTTCAAGTTGATTTAATTATAAACAAATTTTGATATTTTAAAATAATACGTACTCAATTCCCTTAAATAACATTCCATAAAATATTGTTAATATATTAATTTTTTTAATTATATATATATATATATATGATTCCATATTAGTATAATAAACGAAAAAGACAAAAGATGATCTTAGACTGTGATTTATATTTAAACAAAAGAAAAATAAGCACGCGAAAGTGTTTTGTTTTATAAACTTTTCTCTGTAATACATAAAAATCATATATACATATGTATAAGCATAACTGCTGCGCAACAAGCAAGATTACATTAGTCAAAAGCAAAACTATTTATAGAAAAAAAAAAAAAAAAATGATATGCAATATTGAACGAAATAGTTAGAAAGAGAAAAAAAAAAACTAAACATTGTACAGGAATATTTACCATAGCATTAACAATTTTAATGTGAATTACATCCGTCGTACCTGTTATGTGTTCCAAAAAAAGATAAATGTTGATTTATATTTTCTAATTTTCTACTGACTGTATAATGTTGGTTGGTTAGTCAAGAAAATATAGTTTTAAATATTTATAAAGATTTCTTCCGAAATATTAACATATAAATTTCATTGTTTATTTACCGTATGAATTGTTTTATATTTATCAAATGTGAATGTATGTTTTATATTTTTAAATGATATTAATATTTTACATTTTATTTTTATTGTAAAAAAAAAATATGCAAGGAAATTGAATGCGTATTTAACAAACAAACAAAAATGTAAAATGATAACAAGTAGAAGTAATTTAATATATATATGTATAAATATATATGTGATATTTTAATAACCATTTTGGAATCGCAAGCAGTGCGATTGTGTTTATTGTGCCAAATTATTAAAACGCGATGCGTAATTGATGATACGTAGTTTCAAGAGAAACTACGAAACTAAAGACCCCGTTGAGATTTAAAATAGTTAATATATATATATATACATGTCTCATTTTTAAATCATATATTAAATATTACTATTATGCATAAAACGAATACGATATTTTTCTATTCATTTTAATAATGTTAAAATAATAATTATATCGTTTAATGATATATTTTGCAAGAAAATTATTATTCCATGTTTATATTAGATGATAATGTTTTTCCAAATAATTATTATAAAACATTTATCTTTTCATGATAATAGATACTAATTTTTTTTTATTGTATAATAATATTTATAAACGATTGATTTACATGAAGTTACTTCGGAACTACTATTACATTGTAATTAAGCGTATAAAAATTTAAAGTACTGTATGGATTAATCTCTGATTCAAATGTTAAGTTGTTTTATTATAAACATTGGCAATAAAGATTTTAATTTATCACTGAAATATATTTTAATCTTCCATATGAGCGTTGGATTTTTAACAAAATGCCAATGTCCATTTCTATTGAATTTTGCATATTTGTCTGCTCGAATTAAAGACTTATGATATAATAATGTACATTCATTCTTTAATAAATTATCTTCTTGATTAGATATCGTAGCAAAACCTAACTTAACTAATTCTTCTGCAATATTTGTACGTTCCTAAAAATAATTCATATTAATTATATAATTAATAAGTATAAAGAAATGTAATTGTAGGGTAAATATTTTTTATAATACCTGATCTTTTTCCGAAAATGTGACGATACAATTTAAATAATTCTTATTTTTATCTAATGGAAGAAATTGAACATTTTTTCCACTAATCAAACATTGTAACCAACTAATGCCTGTAATATAATAGATTTTATAGTATACAACGTAGACATATTATAAACATATATTATATATTACAACGCTTACCATGATTAGTCGTATTAATTCCTGCTAATTTAATAGGTAAGTATTTCTCTCTGCCAAGTCGTGGAAATGGTAGCAAAGGTATGTGATCTACCAGAAGTAAAGTACCGTGTGCTGGATCTATACGTTTTACACGCCCTTCTAATTCTGTTGTTTTCAGAAAACGGTTTGGTACATCGGATGGTTTTTTAAATTTAGCAAACTAGTTGATAATAAAAGAATAAATATTAAATATATGTATATAATTAGCAATGATATTAAACCACATAAAAACACTATTTTATACGTACTGGCTTTATTTTGTATAACGCAAATAATAAACCAACTCCGGTGATGCCATAACTAACAAACTACAGAAAAATGTCAATGTCAATAAAACATATATTATAATAATTTTCATCATATAATATTAAATTACTTTACCTCAACGGCTCGATTATTTTGTTCCATAAAATTAGTTAACTTTTGGAAGACAGTAGGCACTTTTTCTTTATCCATAATTTCGAATTATTTATTATTTCTATTTTTAAATATTAAGTAACCTTTCCCAAATTTTAAGGTTAAGTACACTGTGTATATATATCGGTTTCATAACATTTATCATTTCTCATTTGTGATATAAATATCAAAGTAATATAAAATAACAATTGATTACAAATTTATTAATCTCAAAGTCTAATTATTACACTATTAAAAAAATAATATTCTGATAAGAAATATTAATAATTTATAACACAGCTGTCATACTATCATAAATAAAGATCTAAATTTAATTTATGATAACCTCATTTTAATCGATCAACCTAACCAATCATTACTTAATAGTTTAAAATTATCTGATATTGATTAATTATATAATATATTATTTAATTATTAAATATTAAAGAGATATTCGAAGATTTATCAAATATTAATTGATTTGTTCGCGCACATGGTTAAAGGGCGATACGCGCATGCGCCGAATACATTCACTGATTTCACTTTCTGATCAACCTAGCGTACATAAGATACATAACGTATACACTTTGTTCGTTGTGTATGTGTATGATAATATGTGCACACGTAGCGCGAAAAGTGACCAAAGAGAAGAAGAAGACACACGTCGTCCTTCTAAAATAAGTCGTGTAATATCGTCAACTGTTTCACAACAAATGTTTTGATTCATTTCTTTTTCGTTATTCTTTTGTAATAAATTTTTCTTTTTCTATATTAAAAATAATTTGGTAAAATTTAAATCGAAATAATAAACGTTAGAAAAATATGTTTCGTGAAGGACAATACATAGAAGTGATAAAGGTACATTTTATTTATTAACAGCTGTTGACAGCTGTCAAAACTATCACCTTTTCAAATATTCATCGGTATAATGGCAAAAGCTGTGTTTTCAGGCTTGGGACAATTGCGTGGCGACGGTTGTTGTAACCGTGCAAGAGAGAATTATTGAAATTAAGAAGAAAAAGGTATCAACCAACAAGTGGCTTGATTTGGAAGATTGGGCAGCCGTTTATAAAATGTTGGACAGAGTTGTTCTACGTAATTGCAAGAATAATATCAACGAACAATGTTATAAAAAATTAGAAGGAAATCAATGGAAAAAATTTACCAGACAATTGGATATTACGTAAAGAAAATATAACATATATTACAATTTTCATTCGAAAGAAATTACTTTGACACGAGTTAATGTCCTTTGTAAATAATGTAATTTTGTATGAATGTTAAAAATTACAATTTTAGGTGTACAATTGAATCGTTCGAATATACCAAAGATACTTTGTTGTTAACTATTAGAGTCAATGTGTCGCCTGCAAAAAGAAAGTTAACCAAGGTTGTTGATAATCATGAACAAAGTTCTGGCGATGAGAAACAATATTCTAAAGAATTATCAAATAGTTTGGTTAAGAAAGATAAAGATAATTTGGATAAGCCTGACAGTACTAGCAATTCGCAATTGGAACAATTCAATTATTCTTCTAATTGTCAAGAATTAGAAGAGTACGTGCCAGATGCTCTTATTACACAAAATTCTTCCCCTTTAAAGTATATACCAAGTAGAAAAAGTACGTTGCAAAGGATGCAAATACCATGCGAAGAGTATACACCTGTGCAAACGTGCAATGTTACCGATAACAATGTTCCATATGTACCTAATTCCATTATTAAAAATTTCACTAACTCTTATGAAGCTTATGAACCACATAGCATTACTTCTATGGAATTAGTAGAAGAATACGTACCAAATTCTAAAGGTATTAAATCTTCTGTTGAAGAATACGAACCGGATTTTCGTGGAAAATTAATGAAATTTGACGAAAGTTATGTACCATCTTCTGTACAAACTTCCAATGATGTTGATGTTAAAAGAATACATAAGATAGATAAATTAAAGTCACGAAGAAAAGGTACACTTACCAGTAAAAAGAAGTCGCAACTTTTTTAGTATCAATTCAATTCATTTTGTATAAAAAAAAAATCATCGTGAAAATTACTTTTGATAAACGCAATATTTTTTAAGTATATATATATATATATATATATAAATAGTTTTATTATAATATTAATAAAAAAATAATTATAACTGTATAACTTTAATAAAATGTATATTCTTCGAATTGGCATTATCAATGATTTGACTTTTACGACCCTTTTTTTTTTTGACATCTACAATTAGGATCTTAAATGTTTATCAGTAAAAAAATAAACTAATTTGATGCATACATTTTATTCATTGTTTTCTTTTGTCTCAGATGTTGGTTCATCGATTAAATTTTGTATTGGTTCACTTTGATTTTCTGTCGTTTCATTTGTCATCTCTTGTTTATCTGTTACCTGCTCTTGCTCATCTTCTTCTTCTTCTTCTTTTTCTGTTTCTTTTTCTTCTTCTTGCTTTTCTTCTTCTACTTTTTCTTCTTCTTCATCTTCTTCTTTATTTTCCTTATTTTCTTCATCTTCTTCATCATCATCAGTATCATCATCGGCACCAGGATGAGCAGGAACTTTGTGTACTGGACTACCACTTATTTGCATACTTCCTGGTTTACGCCACATTTTTTGTGATTCCTTATGTTGACAACAAAAAAAAAAAAAGAGAAGAAGAAAAACAAAATAAGTAATAAAATTTGCTAATAAAAACAAAGTTGTTAACTTAATTCTAGATTATTTACAAACAATCCCTTACCTTCATACCGCTAACTTTTTCCATATAATAATCGTAAACAAATTTAGCCATATGTGGCATGTCTTCTATTTCCATCGGTGATGTCGTCAAAACAGCGTCATTTAATCTATCGGTAGGATAAGTTTCTTGCGGTAAAAGTTGAAGTTTTAATGGTCGTTGCATCAATTGATTGAATGCGGGAGTAAGTTCAAAACAATTTTTGAAGAGTGATACTCTAGCAAAGACGTATAAACCTAATCTAGCTCTTGACATTGCTACAACAAGACGTCTGGCATCCCTCAGATGACCTACTGCTCGTGTTTTTACTAATGATAATATAATATAATCATTTTGTTGACCCTGATATTTATCTACAGTTGTTACTTTGTTTGGCCGACCTATTAATGGATTGTTCGCACATCTTATATTAATAACATCTCTAATGAGATGTTTTTGACCATTGTAAGTAGTTAATATACTAATTTTATCAGCTGGATAACCCAAAAGACGCATGTACATGAATACAGCTACACAATATTCAGCTTCGGCAAGATTTTGATAGAAATAAGCACTAGGTTCGCTTTCACCAACCCCATTGAAATCTTCAACGTTAACCAATTGAAAATCATAAAGGAAACCTGCATTGGCAACTAAATATTCAGGACTACGTTCTACGTGTAACAAATTACCAAGCTTTTTGTATCGCCAATTGTATAAATTACAAATACTAGGTCTAGCACGTCCCTGACCATCTAAATCAACCGTCGGTACACCTAACCTTACGAATCTTGCGAAAAGGGACTGTTCCATATTTGAATATTTTTGGAATGCCATATTTTTAATAACTGGTGGTAATTGATGATGATCACCAATCATAATCCAACGTTTCAAACGATTATAACCGTCCTGAGGATTTTGAAGTAATAATGGAATGAAAGTTTCAATTTCTAATATTTGTGCAGACTCTTCCATTAATATGTTGTCATATTTGAAACCCATATCAACAAGTTCACGCCTTTTTAATGCTGCATGTGTACAAGTCATCGCTATAACTTTAGCTTCCTTTACTAATAAATATTTAGATCTGTCCAATCCAGATCTAAGTAATTCAAATGCTCTAAATTCTTCTAATTGTGCAAATATTCTTTCGATATACCTACAAAACAAAATATTATTTCAATTATATTTAAAAATTAATTCTATATATATATATACAATATATACAAATAAATATATGTACCGGAAACAACTGCATGCAATCTCCATATCTTCCTTAAATGATTTATGTTTAAACAATGGTTGTGGTGCATTATCAAAGAATTTATGAAATGGAAATTCTTCGTCAATAATAAACGTAGACGAAGATGAAGATAATGTTTCAGAAGCTTGTCTTTGTTTAATCCTATTTTCAAAACGTTCCCAACGTGTTTGTATTTGATACATGAAGAAGTGTCCAGCTGTTTCACATGTGTAAGCTACATCACCTTTCACGTTCAATGATTCCTTTTAAATAAAACAAATTAAATCAAGTCAAATCAAAAGATAAAATAAATATAGAAGTTGTTATATATATATATTTACCTGTAATCTTTGAACTTCCATAAGTAAATCTAAACGTTTGGCCAAGACATAATTAACTCTACCATATCTACTGAAATCTTTTTCAGTTTCCAATGCCTCTTCACCATGACCGAGACGTAACAAATGACGTTCGTCGATATCAAGTGCCATAATTTTTTCAAACAATTGATTCAACGCTTGATTCGAATGTGTAACAATGAGTGTTCTTTGATAAGGAAAATTATGATAAAGATTAGATATTATTTGAACAGCTACATCAGTTTTACCAGTACCAGGTGGACCTACAACTAGAGTTAAACCTGGTTGCATTCCAGCTCTGATGGCTTCCACTTGTGTCGGTGTGAATGGTATTTGATTTCTGTAATAAATATTAAACACATACGATTAGATTAAAAACATGTAAAGAATACATTTGAAAATGATTATTTTTCAATACAAACTTTTTTGGTTCATTAGCTTTGTATGGGCCTCTACTAGGAGGTACATGAGGTTCAACAATAATCACTTTTTCGATAGGTTCATTATTCTGTTTAGCAATAACATCCTCGAACGTCAATCTAAATGGCCTGACAAGTTTTTCTTCATCGTCACATTTAACTTTAATTTCATAATGCGGAAAGCTTGATTGTAAATGATTTATATCAAGGAATGTATCGTTAAAATCCATCGTAGATATTTCATTAGGCATTCTGTAAAGAACCATGATCAGAATTTGAATCACATAATATTGTGATAGTAAAAGAATTTCAATGAAATTGTAATCAATAATAGTATTAATACCTGGAATAACGAGCAGCACCAGGATCACCATAACCGAGTATGATATCATGAAGCCAATCAGGAACAACACATTCTGTATTCATGAGTTCTCTTATAGTTTCTAATACAGCTTTGAAATTATTTTCTTTAGGTTTTCGTCTCATTATTACGTTGAAACCTTCGTAAACGTCTTCACCACCGTGACTAGCGTTATCCATGTCAATTCTATATTGATTTGAATCTAACCATACTCTGTAAGTCCTTGTATCTCCTGGTAAAATTGGTCTTGGTTCAGGACCATCTTCTATAACTCTTCCATTGGAATCTAACATACCTTCAACTTCACAACCACGTACTGTGGTTAAACCAACTTGTGGTATAAATGGTAACTTATGACTGTACTTTGTACCTGTGTTGTTAATATAAACAAATACAAATCTTATTTAAAATATATCCTTGAATATTAATATTGTAATGTTTCTAAATTTGTAATCTCACCAATTGGATTTTGTGGTTTAACTGTAATGAGAAAACAAACGTCGTGTTTTCGAAGATTTTCCCATTCTGATTTGATCTCCTTTCGTACGCTTAAATTAATTGTTACATCGGCACGTACTCTAGATGGTCGTTTTTCACCAATATTTGGTTTGGCTACTTCAACAACTGCAAATTGTGTTATGGGTTGTGCCATTCTTGCCCAACCACCGAAATATACACCACCGTCTTCTGCTTGCCTGTAAAAAACATATGATTATTAGTTTAATAATGTATTATTTTAATTAATACAAATGGTATATTTCAATTGAGATTAATTGTTCTATTATCAAATGAAAAAATGTACCAAGGACTTAATCTGCTAACAGCATCCTCGATATCTTGGCGTATTTCATCTGTAAATATAAAATTTCATTAAAAAATGTTAAAATGTATTATTTGGTTTTTAAATTAAACATTGAAAATGTTATAATAAATATTTACACGTGGATTCCAAACGAAAGAGATTAAAATTTCGTAAAAGGTAATCGTGTAAAGTTAAAAATTGTAAATTTAATTTTGGCAAGGCCAAACAACCCTCGCCAGAAAAATATTCGGTTGGTACGATACTTTCGTTCCAAATAATATCCTCGGTTGGATAAAGTGGCATTTCATTTAATTCTTCGAGCTGAGAAGCTCTGCGTTCGTGTCGTGATATCTGAAATGAAAAGAAAAAAGAACGAAAGACATTAAATTAAATTAAAAAAAAACAAGAAAAAGGTTTACTGATAAAAATATATATGATAAATATTGTTTATAAAATTACCAATAATTCTCGAAGAAAATCAATATCCAAACGATACCAATTCTCACTTTTTTCTCTTTCCTTCGGTGGTACCAAATTCAAATAACTTGCAATGGATTTCAATTCTTCTGGACTGAAAAAAAAAAAAAAAAGAAATATATATTTGTCATTGTAAACGAATTATTAAGCAAATTATTTATTTAAAAATATTCATTTTTTTTTTTTTTTTTAAATAAATGTCATTAATATAAAATATAATTCATATTTAATTAATATATATTATTTATTTATATTTATATTTATATTTTATATATTGATATATATTTATATATATGAATTATAGTTTATATTAATTACATTTATATAAAAAAAATAATTATATTATAGAAATTAAATTATATTATAATTAATTTTAATGATATTTAAAGTAAAACATGACTATGTGTAATATATAATATAAATTAATTATAATATAATTTAATTTATATAATATAATTACTAATATAAATTATAATTATAATTAATACAATATATAATATAATTATTAATATAAATTATAATACAATATAATTGTAAATATAAATTAACCTTTGCTCTTACCACCCTCTTCCTGGCGTAACACGCTTACCACACCCGGGTCTTTTGAACCCGGGCTAGAAAAATCGTTATAAAAAAGAAACTATTGCCATAGATCTACTTCAACATTTTTTTGAAACTTCTTTAATACTTATTTAAAAAGACTATATAGGTTTTATAGCTTTCAATTAAATTTAAATATGTTTAAAAAATTACCAAAGTTGAGTACAATTGAGAAAAATGACTCAAGTTACAAAAAAGGTCTGGATCCTTTGGACCAAGTGTGGTAAAAGCAAATGTTAATTATAATATAATTTCATTTATAATTAAACTATGCATCCATTAGATAAACCATTAAGAAAACCAAACAAACATACTTTGTAAAACAATGATAAAAGAAAAATATATATATATATATATATGTACCTGAGTGATCCAAAATGTTTATTAAGAGCATCTCTGGTATCAACACTTGCAACATTAGCCAATGCAAAGTTTCTTAAATCACGAAATTTAGCGAACACCGCTTTCTGCATCAAAATATAACAAAAAATATATAATTAAATATATAATATATTAAATATATAATTAATAAACATTTAAATAACATTATATATCTTAATATTATTTATACCTGAAGAGACGTAATTTTGGCATAATGTAATTGGGTCATATCATGATCGGTCAAGGGATCCCCAGTTTCTTCGCTTATTTCAAATCTTGCGTAAAATTTCAACATTTCTAAGAGCTAAAAACATACAAAATAATTTGTGATTGGTTAATAAATAGATAAAAAAAGAATTTAGTGAAAGGCTTATTTAAATATTTCATAACATATATATATATGTATATAATATGTGACTCATGTAAAAATACGCGCACGTGTAATGTTTGCATACGTGCACGTATATAAAAAGAAAAGAAAAGAAAAGAAAAAAAGAAAATAAAAAATAAAAAAAAAAGAATAGAAAAAAAAAATAGTGGGATGATATGTAGATATCATATCTAATTATTCATACAAAATAATCAGCTTAGAACTAGTTATTAATATAGATGTGAGTACACACTCCATAGGAAAACATATTTTATCTGTTTTTCATTTCAAGGACTCGATATGATCTTCACATACATCTCTCTTTTATTCCAATTAGTACCAGTTACTTTAGTTCACTGTTATATATATATATATATAACATTTATTATCTATAATAGTTATGTATCTATATTAGTTATTATCTATAATAACTAAAATAATGTATAAATTATATTAGTGTAATAATATAAATTATTTTTCTTACTGTAACTGTAAATAATATTAATTATTATCTATAATAACTAAAATAATGTAAATTATATTAGTGTAATAATATAAATTAATTTTTTCACTGTAACTGTAAATAATATTAATTAATATCTATAATAACTAAAATAATGTATAAATTATATTAGTGTAGTAATATATAAATTATTTTTTTCACTGTAACTGTAAATAATATTAATTATTATCTATAATAACTAAAATAATGTAAATTATATTAGTGTAATAATATATAAATTATTTTTTTCACTGTAACTGTAAATAATATTAATTATTATCTATAATAAATAAAATAATGTATAAATTATATTAGTGTAATAATATAAATTATTTTTTTTTACTGTAACTGTAAATAATATTAAATTATTATCTATAATAACTAAAATAATGTAAATTATATTAGAGTGTAATAATATATAAATTATTTTTTTTTACTGTAACTGTAAATAATATTAGCTATTATCTGTAATAGTTCTATATATATATATATATAAGTTTTTTTTTTTCAATTTATTTTTTTTCTCACTACCTAGTGTTTTTGTTTTCACGTGTTACTCTTTTTCATATAATAAATTTTTAAACTTAATTGTGTTTTTTTTTTTTTTTTTAGAAGATTATATATACAATATATATTTGTATTTAAATATTACTGAAAATAATATGAAAGATAAAAATAATATAACATATGCTAATCATTCTTTTCTATTACTTTTTTTTTCTTAGTTCTAGTATATTTTCTTTTTTTTTTTCCTCTCAAACATTTCGAAAGATTCGATATTATTTTTATTTTCGTATCTATTCGCGTCACAGTTTTTTAATTACGAGTGAACGTTTTCCATTAATCTTGAAATAAATAATCTCAATAATCTATCTATCTATCTATATATAGTGATTATTATAATTAATCATTTTGATTTATGTATGAGATTGTAATTTAGTATTTTTTGCAAAAAAACAAAAAAAAACATTATATGATGTATACTAACGATCGTTATTACGAAATAACATTTTTTTTTTTTACTTTAACAAAAATAATATTCTTTATTTTAATATATTGTAGATTAAATATTATCTGTATATATTATCTTTTTACAGTGATATTCTATCTACCAATGATCATTTGATATATATATATATATCAAATTCAATCACATATCTATATCAATATTAATCATATATAATAATAATTGATAATTATTACTATATTTACAGTAATACTATATAATAGTAATAGTAATAGTACTGTTATTACTATTATTTATAATACTTACTAAGTAATTACTATTACAGTAATAAAGTAATAAATAATATAATAATAATAATATTATAATAGAATATATAGAAATATATTAGGTGAACCGGAAAGTAATGTCGTTTTTACAAATATTAAATTTTGTATATTTTTATCAAAAAACCGTTTGATTTGTATCAATTTTGATATTAAAAATTCGCATAATAGATGAAGAAAGGTTGTTAATAACGAGGTTGATTATGTTATTGACTAAAAATATACATTTATTAGAAATTTATTTTTTTTGAATTTAAGGTTAGAAAGAAACATTACTTTCCGGTCCATCTAATATATATATATATATATAATATATATGATTAATATAATAATAAAAATAAATACTACTTATAGTAATAATAATACTGTATTAGTAATAATATTATACTAATTATGACTGTAATTATTACATAACATAAACATAAATAATAATATATAATATCAATATATATATATATATATAAATATATAANTATATATATTATATTTAATATATAATATTAATATTAATGTATATGTATATGTATATATGTATATTAATGTATAATTAAATGTATAATTATAATAAATATATATATATTATATTTAATATATAATATTAATATTAATGTATATGTATATGTATATATGTATATTAATGTATAATTAAATGTATAATTATAATAATTAATTGTATAATGTTTAATTAAAATAATATATATATTAATGTTTCTTTGGTATAATAATTTTATAATAAAGTATATTACAAAGTGAATTTACAGTTGACATTGGGTATTGGTATTATTGAAACACGTGTTATTAATTTAACGTTTCACACGTGTATAATATATAATGATCAAATAAAAATAAGCTCGATTTATTATCGTCGCATATTTAAGTTCTAAAATTAGACTATCAATATTAATGTCGTATATTCAATAATCTTTATTTCCTATCATTTATTTTATTTTATTTTATTATTTTATTATATTTATTATTTATTATAAATTTATTACATTGATATAGCAATATCAAGTGGGATTCATATTTTCATTTTTTTTTCTTTTTAAATTTATTAATATATTAAATATATTTTGTCAACAAAATATTCTCTTTCATGTGTTTATTCTATTTATAATTAAAAGATTTTACAGTTTTTTTAAAATAATTCAAATTAATACTACGTAATTCAATGTTCAATTTTAAAAACAACAATAATAACAATTATTATGTAAAAAATATTTCATATGAAATTTACATTTGTTATGAAATATTTGTATATCTCTCATTTGTTTAAAAATAAATTATTTTAAACATGATATATTAAATATATTTTGTTCAAAAATATTCTTCCATGCTTATTCTTTTTTATAATTAAAAGAATTTTATATTTATTTTAAATAATTCAAACTAATACTACGTAACTCAATGTCCAATTTAAACAACAACAAGAATAAAAGTTATCATATATTATATTATATATAATTATAATTATATATAATATTATATTAATATTATATAATTAACAACAATATATATATATTATATAATAAATAATAATTAAAAACAATATATATATGTTGTTATATAGATGGTATATATATAATTTAACATTTATTTGAAATAATTCAAACTAATACTACGTAACTCAATGTTCAATTTAAAAAACAACAACAACAAAAATTATCATATATTATATTATATATAATTATAATTATATATAATATTATATTAATATTATATACTTAATACAACAACATATATATATATATATATATGTTGTTGTATTAATATATATATATATTGTTATATAGATGGTATATATATAATTTAACATTTATTTGAAATAATTCAAACTAATACTACGTAACTCAATGTCCAATTTAAAAAACAACAAGAACAAAAATTATATATATATATATATATATATATATATATATTGTTCAATGTGTTTAATTTTACAATCCAATGATTTGTTGAATTTCAAATAATAAAAATAAATAATAAAAAAAAACGGAAATTGGAAGAAAGGAAAATATACAAAAACGTAATTCGTTGTTCGAGAATATATATCTATATATATATTCTCTATTTATGGGCGTTCGGGAGTATCAAGTCCGATGATGGCTTGTACGATGAGTTCAGTATCGTGCGTATCGCGTGTGCGTTATAACGTTCCTCTAGAATAATCTCTTTTTCTTTCTCTCTATCTCTTATTTCCTTCTTCAATAAATAATATCAAATACATTAAAGTACATACAAAACAAAAACAAATAATAAAAAGTAAGATATATATATATATATATATATATATATATATAACTTCATTTCAAATTGATATAATATCAATTAACATTACTAATCTTCATGTTTATTTTGTGTATACATAATAAATAATAAATTAAATCTTTAAATATAAGATTCATTTTCAGAAAAAAAACAAACAAAAAAAAAGATAGTGACGAGAATGAGAAACAAAGATAAGAAAGAAAAATAAAACAAATAAACCAGATAGAGAGAAAGAGAATGCAGTTTTCATTTCTTTTTTTAATCCACAGTTGAGTATATAGTGTTGAAAGTCAGTCACAACAAAGTTAAAAGTGTTAAGAATAGTTTTTTTATTTTTCTTTTCATCTTACTGCATTGATATTTTTACAATCTTTTAAAAAAAAAAAAAGAAACAAAAAGATACATTCACTCTCATGTTGATTTATTTTTATTCAATTTTGTATAATTTCTAAATAATTGTTTATCGTTAAATGTACATTTGTGAAAAATCAATAAAAGTGTTGTGTAATGTAAAATCTAACTCTTATACAGAACTCATTATTTTATTAAACGAATGAAAATCAACTATTGAATGACCTTTGATAATTTCTAAATCAAATAAATAAAAAAGTGAATAAATAAGAGACAAAGATCAAACTTAATCTGTGTTATTCGTATATTAATCTAATGAAAGGAAAAGTGTAATGAAAATAGTAATGAAAATAGAAGATACGTAAATTTCAAATATGGATGATTACAAACGAAAACAACAACAACAACCATGTTTATTTCCAATCAATGGCAAGTATATTAAATAATTTAATATATTATTATTATTATTATTATATTTAATTAATAATTATATTCAAATATTTTTATATTAATATTTCTATTATGACGTACATATATTTATAATTTCAAAAATATACGTTAAATGACGCGTGGTTTTATTATGTGTTTTTACGTGTAATTCAAATTAACACACACATCCACACACATACACACGTTTAAAACACGTAAAATTGCGTTCTGTTTTTAACTATACTCTAACACACACACACACACACACACACACACACACATATATATATATATATATATCATACCTATAATTATATAAATAAATGTGTATACGTAAAATAGATGTCATCAAATAAAAATAAAATGGCAACATTTAAAACACATAAAAAAGTATCAAACAAACCTGTCGTTCAGGTAATTTTAAAAAGAAATTAAAAAAGACAGTATCATTTCTATTCAGAAATAAATCACAATATTTGTACGATCAAAGAACGTGATAAAAAAAAAAAAAATCAATGATTGTGTTAACGTCACCACATAAAGAAGAGATTTGCAAAAATCAGATACGATCGTAACACATCATCGTATGATCAATGACGCGTTTAAAAAAATCGATAAAAAAAAAAACAAATAATCTTTAATTAACGGAATAATCTTATTAAAATATACATTATCACTATTTCTCATAATTCTCGTGTAAACGTTTATATTTATTGGTTATTATTATTATTATTATTATTATTATTATTATTTATTTATTTAACAATCTCTCATTTGATCTTTGTTTCTCGTTAAATATAACCAAATGAATTATCCCTAGTATAGCAGAAAATATATTGAAAAATATTGAATACACGTTGTATTTAATATTAAAAAAGGAGATTCAATGTATTTTTAATATTTAATATTAATTATTATTAATATTAAATTAATATAATTATTAATATAATTAAAATAATATTTTGTACTACTAGAGTAGTAGTATTTCATATTTTCAAATAATTCATTTTAATACGAAATTGTAAATCATAGTATCAAAGTATTACGTTGTTGTTATTGTTATTGTTGTTGTTGTTGTGTTGTGTTGTCTTATGTTGTAAAAAGATTATCGTGTTTCTTATCTATATATTTGCAGATAGTCTTTCATAGATTTTATTTTCCTCTATTGAAAATGATTATTGATTATTACTATGAATCATGACTTTGAACGTACAATTACCAAAATATGCATTAATATGCTGTTATATAACATATATATATATATATGTGTAGATGTTAACTTGTGTTAATAATAATGTGTGTATATACATGTGTATATATTAAATATCACTCTTTTAATCTTGCTTCCATCGTCTTTTTAATCAATTCATTGTTTTCAATTTATTCAGTAGCGTTAGGAAAACCGATACTCATATATATATATATATATATATATATGATAATATATATATGCAACAGCAGCAGCAACAGGTTGGTAAAGCACAACTCGCCCTATTAATTTAATCTTATGCAAGTGAACGATCTAGTATAATATCCGATGATGTGTACTCATTTTATTAAACACTTTTTCATATTCTATTGTATTAATTGTATTACTTTTGATCTTTTATTTTTCCCCTAGTATTTGTTTGGATATTATACCTCAATTGGTTGACATGGATCAACAGTTCATTAAGCTATGCCGCTGAAGACATTAATTGTTGTAAAAATGACACCAAATGGTTAGGAGGAAAAAATTGCAGCGATGGCAGTAACATACGTCTTCATTGTCCTAATGGATTGTTTCTAACTGATTCCGAACAAGAGAAATTTAATATTACGGAAACCAGCAATGGTGCGATATTGACATTAATTGATAATGATTTCCAGGATATAATGCAAGACAAGTAAACATTCCTCTTTTATTCAATTCATTTGTATTTTTAATTTTTTCAACAACTTTTTTAATGCTATAAACGCATACATGCGTTTATCAATTTTTTTTTTTGTTTAATCTATTTCCAACATAGATCAATATAATTGAAATTGTTAAGAAAAAAAAAAACAAGTAGTAAAGGATTTAAATGAAATTGAAACTTTAATCAAAATTTCTTTTCAATTATCACAGATTTTGTTTGTTACCCACGGATAATGTTGACAAATTAATGGCATTAATGTGTTTCGAGGATTCTTACATTGACCAGATACATTCATGGAAAAATATATTATATTTGGCACTCAGTATGATATCGGCTATATTTTTAATCATAACACTTGTTATTTATTTGATACTTCCTGAACTTCGTGAGATACAAGATAAAGCGATGATGGGTTCAATTTCTTCTTTAGCAGTCAGTTATATTATTTTATGTATCCAAAATACCAGAGATGAGTACAATGAAGACATAACTTTATGTGTTACTTTAGGTATATACACATACACACACACATATACATATATAAGTATCTCATATTAACATTGTTTAAATATTAAAAATTATTTTATATTTTAGCATTCTTGTTGTACTATGCATTCATGATTGCATTCTTTTGGTTAAACATTGTTGCATTTAATATTTGGCGAACAGTCTGGTGAGTAAAATATTTTAACTAATTTATGGTTGTTTTTTTTTTATAACGAAATATAATTGTATTTTTAGGTTCAAACATTTTGTGATCAACGATAAAATACTTTTCCCAATTTATTGCGTATTTGGATTATTCTTCCCGACTTGTTTCTTATTGTCGACACTTATAACTCATCATATTGATGGAACTCACATAAAACCACATTTTGGTGAATCCAAGTGTTGGTTTAGCGGTAAATATTCAATTAATATTTACATCTTCAACTTCAACTTCAGCCTCATCTTCATCTTCAACTTCAACTTCAGCCTCATCTTCATCTTCATATTCAACTGCAGCTTCATCTTCATCTTCATCTCCATTTACATCTTCATCTTCATCTTCAACTTCAGCTTCATCTTCAGCTTCAGCTTCAGCTTCAGCTTCAGCTTCAGCTTCAGCTTCAGCTTCATCTTCATCGTTAGCTTCAGCTTTTCATTTACATCTTCATCTTCATTTCCATTTACATCTTCATCTTCATCGTTAGCTGCAGCTCTTCATTTACATCTTCATCTTCATCGTTAGCTGCAGCTCTTCANATTTACATCTTCATCTTCATCGTTAGCTGCAGCTCTTCATTTACATCTTCATCTTCATCGTTAGCTGCAGCTCTTCATTTACATCTTCATCTTCACCTCCATTTACATCTTCATCTTCATCTCCATTTACATCTTCATCTTCATCGTTAGCTTCAGCTTTAGCTTCATCTTCAGCTTCATCTTTAGCTTCATCTTTATCTTCATCATATGTTTAATAAATTAATTTACATGTTTCTTTGGGCTGGGGATGAATTAGGAACAAACGAAGTCTGGGTATTTTTTTATGGTCCAATATCAATACTATTGACACTAAATGTTATCTATTTGGGTCTGACAAGTTGGAGATTATGGCACGAATATCGTGAATATAGTGGAAATAAATTACGAGCTTTAAGATTTAAATGTTTACTTTATACAAAGCTAGTACTTGTTATGGGTATAACATGGATATTTGAGATATTATCATTTGCTGCCAATTCATCGGACTGGTATTGGTAAATTATTATTATTATTATTTTCATATTTATTCAACACATTTTTAAATCTATTATTATAACTGTGTGATCAATTATAAAGTTTATTTCGTAATAATTCTTGAAAATTTTCTACATTCATTACAAATGGCTATTAAAATTATAGCCTTTGGCGTAAATACATTCTTCCTTGTTCTTTCAAATATCTAAAAAAAAAAATACGTCAGACGTCATATTATTAAATGTAATTTTCATATTAATTTCTTTTTTTTTTTTTTTTATTACGTGTAAATACTTCTTATTCTTTCAATTCTCTCTTTGATCAACTAAAACCCAACCTTAAATGTTTAATATTCCTTTCAATGTTATCTCATCATTTGATTTTTATACTTAAAATGAAACTTTGTTTTTTCTTTCAGGATACCAACGGATATTTTAAATTCATTACAAGGCTTTATAATATTTCTTCTTTTGGTTGTATCCCGTAAAAGAGTGAGAAAACTTTTGGCTAAAAAGAAACCATGTGGCATTGTTTTCCCTAAATCTTGGATAGCCTATGAAGATGAGGAATGTGAAGTTGTGTTACCAGAAGAATTGGAATTGTCCCAACAGGGCTAGGAAATTTATTCATTCATTCATCCAATCATTCGTTCATTCATTTATTCATTCATCTTCATTATGACTTTTTAAAAATTGTTTTTAAAAAAAACAACAACAGAAGATGAAACTTGTGTGCATTATTAATAAGTTATTGTCTTAACGATCTCATTTCTATTTAAATCATTTGACAAATGCATTATCTGCTAATTATTATTATTAAAAAAAAAATAATATTGAGATTTTATTAATGTACAAATCAATTATACATATATATATATATATATATATATATGTATGTGTATTTTTCTTTCATGTAGTTTTGTAAATGAAGAAGAGAGATTATTATTATTATTATTATTATTATACAGGAATCTCACTATAAATATTAAGAAATTGTGAGAACTACTAAAACAAATGTAAAAATATATATAAAGTATAAAACTAAATATAAAAACACACATTGTGTTTTATTATTATTATTATTATAATTATACCTATCACTTTGTTTCATGTATATATATTTATACAGCTTCTGTTTTAAATATTGAGTATAATGACGATAATGCAAAACATTCATTTTTTTAAATTTATATTCCACACTATATGTGTGAGTGTGCGAATGTAAAACAAAGAATTGACTCATTCAATTTTATTTTTCTTTCTTTCACGTAGTATAATACAAAACCGGACTTTGTATTTGCATTTAACTAACGACGATACCAAATTTATATACCTTGACATATACAATCAAATGATTGTATGATGATTCATCGTCAATAAGATACCAAATTATTTTTAATTATAAAATATATTAAATATATATAATTATAAATTATATTTTATAATTATACTAGTCCGATACACACGTCTTTAAGTCAACGAATTACCTTATACCGCCATCTCTTAGAATCTTATCGAACTAACAGAGATAATCATGACTCTTTGTTAATAAACAAATAATATTGCTATTATCAATTGAGATATAAATTATCCTATCTTTCAAGTTAGATGAAACTGCACACGGTGTGCAAAACATTATTAAAATCGGTTCAGTAGTTTAGGAGTCCATTGCGGACAAACAACGTGACACGTAATTTATGTATATTAAGATAAGATAAACTATCCTATCTTTCAAGTTGGATGAAATTGCACACAGTGTGCAAAATTTTATTAAAATCGGTTCAGTAGTTTAGGAGTCCATTGCGGACAAACAACGTGACACGTAATTTCTATATATTCAGACATTAATTATATATTTTTAATTATAAATTTATATATATATATATATATATTTAATATTAACATTAGATGTACCACCATTTTTAATACCTATTTCTACCACACTAGTCAAAACGACTGGTGTAAAAAAAATGCTTTTTGATGTTTGCAGTCTCTATTTACTCTTAAAAAATAACAAAAAAAATATTTAACAATAATAATTGTAATAGATATTTTTAAATAACAAAATGCTTAATTATTTACAGAACTCAATTGATACACGAAGTAGAAATTTTGAATTAAAATGGCGCGAACAGTCAAAATGACTGGTCTGATATATCTAATGTTAAATTAATTATATATAATTATAAATATAATTTTAATTATACACACACAGTTTTCTTTTTTTTTAATTTTATACAGAAATAAATTTGAATAAAATTCAAAAAAAATAAAAAAAAAAATTAAATAACAAAACAAAATCAATTATTTCTACTTTAAATCATCAGAAGTATAATTAATTTTTTTTTTTTTTAAATACATATATATATATGTATTTAAATACATTCTCTATTGACGTAAGAACGTTTAAAATTGATTATACAATTCAACTTAATTCCAGTATTAAATTGAAATCGTATTTAACTATCATCATTCATTTATGATATACGTGATAAAAGAAAGAAGCGTTTGTATTATCAATTAACAAAAAAGTATGCGAGAGGGCAATGAAGTTACTAGTTCATCAACGAACAAGATACATTCGTTTAATATGATAAAAATGATCTAATCTAGTACACAGAAGATGCTCTATTTGTTTTTAAAGGATCATTCACACCTAACTTTTATAAGTTCATATTTTTACAGTTAATAAAACAATTTTTATACATTTTCTCTTATCTCATCTTTTAACATGAATTTAACAAACGTATCATCACTTACTCATTATATATCAAATACCTGGAAAGGTAATGTATAAATAAGAAACATAACAAACTTATGAATCATTCTGATAGAACTAACGTCATAGAATAGATATTGAAAAGAGAAATCAAAAAAGGTAGATACGATTAATAGAAAACATTATAATTCTTTGAAACAGATATTGTACAATTTGTATTAATTAAAATTCCCTTGTTAGTTAAGTTAAGTTCGGTGTGAATCGAGCTTTAAATTTTTGTAATAGTGAGAGAAACCCTTCTTGTCTCTTCTCTACTCTTCTTTTCACACACACGTAACAACACATACACACACAAAGAACGAGTCAAACGAATGGAGGAGTGGGGAGGACTGGAATAGTAAAAGACTAACAAAGTATGAAAGAGAGTACAAGAAGAAACCAGAATGGACGAAGAGGAGGGGGGACAAGTATGGATGAGTAAGAGTAGGGTTCTCTTCTTTGCAAGCGTTTTTGTCTCAACTAGCAACAGAGACAGGAAAGGAAAGGTATGGTAAAGTTAAGATGAATCCAGAATATTGCGTTATTTGGACGCACATGTGTACAGAGCTTAAACGTCCTGTTAATGTGAAAGATAGAAAGAGAGGGATAGAGTGTGCTGCGTGTGAGTGGAAATCAATATTTCATTGATTAGCATATATACTTCTGAGTAATGTCCTATGATGACAAATATTATTGTATTATAAAATGTTGAGTTAACGAAGGTATACAAAAGGAAAATGAAGGTGAAATGGTGATATGTTGGTAGAGGAAGAAATAAAGAAATAAAGTGTGAACGTGAAACGGAGAGAGAGAGAGAGAGAGAGAAAAAAAAGTGTGTGCACACGCTTGTGTGGTGAACAAGAAAGAAAAGAGAAGGGGGTTAGTACAAGAGTGACATGCATCTTGCAACGGCATTACTTTTCGTATCATTCCTAGCGAGTCATTCGAGATTCGCCGGTGGAAATACAAATACAAATGAAAAATCAATAACGATTAAAATAGCTAAGTGTTGCGAATTGAATGAACTTCTTTTGGACGACACGTGCACACCATTATCAGATACGAACGAAACGAAACCATGGCAACCAGAATATACTCAAGACAAAGATTCCAATATTTACTTGAAAACTCCTGTAACTCCGGATTATCGTATTGGATTACCTAGATGTCTTAGTAACGAACAGCAATGGCATGTTTATTATTATCCATCAGGACCAGACAGATTGGCTATTATTTTGCCATCGGGTAAACTCAGACATTATGCTGATAATGAAGAAATTAGTGAAGATAATGAAGAGGCTGGTGCCTTTGAATCGATTAGAATACATGACGAAGAAGATCAAACTAAATCCATTCATTATGATTATTCTTTTGGACAGTATTGTGCGGATAAAGCTATACTCAGTAGCAATAATTTAGTAGCTACCTATGCCATGATATGTGTTCCTGAGGTATCAGTTCAATGGACTGATACTAATTTTGTGATGACACATGCTATTGATCCTACCTTTCATGGTATAAACATAATGATATATCTTATAGTTGCAATCGTTTATTTTGCTCTACCACAATTGAGAGATCTTTTTGGTAATATGATAACTAGTATGGCGCTGTGTCTTATAGTCAATCAATGCGCCAGGACAGTTAAACTATTCAGTGAACTTGGTAATCATATTAGCTTTATGGTAGCTGGTAAGTTGAAATACCAATTAAATTGATGAATTTATACAAAATCAAGTCTTCTTCTATCTAATGTTTTCATCCTTTTCTTCCCCAGATACAGTCGCTTATACATCCTTGTTAGCTGCTTTCTTCTGGATCAACGCTATGGGCTACTATATTTGGAAAACGTTCAGTTCTCGCAATGTATTTTTACATACAACTGATAGAAAAAAATATTGTTATTATTCTGCATACGTTTGGGGAGCAACCATTTCCAGTTTTGCACTTGCAATTTTTGCACATTTTATATTAGAAACTGACAAACCTACTATAGGTGGTACATTGTATCCTGCTCAAGAAACCATTGGTTGGTTAAGTTTTTCAGTTTATTACATGTCTATGGCTCTTATAATAATGATTAATTTTACCTTCATTTTTACAACAGCAAATAAAATGAAAAGAATGAGACCATACGGTAGGATACATCATAAAATGAAATACAATTTTCGAATCTTTGTTTATCTGTTTGCAACGATGAATATTAGTTTGATAACGTTATTATTAACTGGATTAAAATACGAGGCATTTGTGTATCTCCACATTATTGCTAATTTTTTACAAGCATGTTTCATAGTCTATATATGTATATGTAGTCAAAAAAGAGTCAAATTTTTACTTGGAAAAACATACAATTGTTGTTGTAACGTTGACGATAATTTCGAAGGATTTGATTGGGGAGAAGAAATGACAGCGATTAATGCCGGTTATTAAAATTTACACTTATAGATTTTAAAATAATTAACTCTGACTGATTGTCCAAATAAAAGACATATCTAATATTTAATATCAATCAATTTTTTTCATTAGCTTTAAGATATTTGATAAATGTATTGTAAATTGTGTATGTGCCTTTGATAATAGATCTGTGTATATAATCATAATACTAGTTAATTAAATAATGAAAATCTTTATATAAATATATATATATATGTATTACCTAATAAAGTATTAATACCTATTTTTAGTATATATAGTCAAAGTTAATTATAACATCTGTTATTATGTGCTTTTCAAATATTACTGTAATATTTCTTTGTACGATATAGCAATTTTTTATGTAAAGAAAAAAAACAAACAAGATAAAAAGAAAATCATTTTACGTGTTCATGCATATAAATAATTAAATAAACTATCTTGTATACTCTATTAATATTTTGGTATTTTATTTTAACTTACCTGACCGAATAATCCACCTTCTGGCCGGTGTAGTAAATTGGATAATTGACAGCGTACCACCAGATGACAATCGTCCATGACGGTATTGAAAAAGCGCCTAGTTGGTAGAAGAGCTTCGAGATCGATGATCAGTTCCAAGAATCTTTCGCAGTAACGAATTTTGTCAGGAAAAACAGGTTCTGTAATAAATTATTTAAGATTATATTGTTCTTCAAAATATATATATATAAGAATGTAAGAAGAAACAGTAACACGAGTTCCTAAAGGCAAAAAATGGTATATATATGCCTCTATTGTAGGGATAACTTGATTTTTGTATATATTATATTAATGTTTGAAGCTATTTGATCTGCAATAATTTGGTCCTACGACAAGAGGTCATAGCTTACCTTTTTTTTCTGTCAGGAACTCGTGCATCAATTACCTTCAAGAGGAATAGTTTCTAATATGGTCATAAATTTGATCATAAGTCTGTGTAAGAATTTACGTTCCCATTCTAATTTATCTTTCAATTCGGGATTATCTTTTTTTCTTATAACCTTCCAGTATTTTCTCCATTTAGGATATTTCTTAAATTCTAACTCTCTACGTCCTTCTTGCAACGATATCCACATGGACAACGATACCAATCTTTTAACTTCTTCTCTAACCAATGGTACTTCCATAGAATTGAAGCAATGATTTAAAAATACAATAAGTGCTGTTTGTTCTTTAAGATCAAAATCCATAATACTGTCTTCCAAGCATGCTTCGAGAACCTTTTGAAAGAATCCAGCGAACTGTTTTGGATTCTTTTCGAATGCTTCCCAAACTTGTACACGTTCACGAAACTTTTCGTTGACCATAACGACGATTGACATGGTGTGTGCACGAGTAGCAGTTTCTACATGATAATTTGGCCATAGAAAATTTTCCAAATATTGACTGAATTCTAACATCATGATACGTCGAATGGAAAACTTTGAAGCACATATTTCTTGGATATAAATGTCATCTACTATTTGAGAATTAAATGGTAGATGTATATCTGTAGTATGCGGTGCCCAATATTTATTAGCCAACTGTAAAATAAATGAATGAAAATTTTAGGTTAGAATTCTATTGAGTTATATAGAAAACTATTTCATAATCAAATAATTGAAACATTTAGGTTAGAATTAATTTGATTATAAAGAAAACTATACTTCACAATAAAATAAATGAAAATTAAATCAAATACCTGAGTTACTTTATCTGCGTTAATCTGTTCAACAGTTGGAGCAGGATTATTACTTTTAATGGGAGGTACATTTAGATTTTCCATTTTTAATTTTTTACACTTTTTCACAATATATATCAATTCAGTTTACAATATAAGAAAGCTTACATTTACTGCACTTTATTCAACACATCAAACGCACACACAAAGTTTGGTTATATTACATGTATACATGTATGCATATTGCATAAATGTATATAACAACTTAACACACACAATATTACAACTAAAATTATACTTGAATTCTTATAAAAATTATATTTCTACACTAATCATCATTTCAATTATCTTTTTTTTTTTATCAAGTTATTATTATATTATTAAATTAATAAACACACTAATGAACTTTTTTAAATTGAAGAAACGAGTTAACCACGAAACTTGTCAATACATGATAAACAAGATCGAAGAATATTTAACGTCACGTGATTGAATACGTTTAATTGGTTAATCGAATTTTCTCGATTATCACAGGTGCAACGATAATCGATATTTAACTTTCAAAATTAATTTAAAAAATCGATCATATTCAAATTATAATTATTTTGATAATAATAATATCTTAGGTTGAATGTTAAATCTAGGTTATATTTAATCGATGACTGAACATTATTGCGCCACGTTTAAATTTCCCTCCTTTTAAAACACGTGGGAAAAGAATATATTTATTATCGAAGTTTTTTTTCCATCAAAGTGTAAGGTACTTGATAATCGTTTTATCTATTTATTTATTTATTCGTACTAATATTAAAATTATTTAAACGAATAAATATTTTACGCATTTGATTCTAATAAAACAATTGGGTGATAATAAGTTAACCAAAATAATACAACATGCCCCCTAAAAAAAGGATTCATTCTAAATCACCAAGTTCAAAATTAAAAAAATTGAAGTTAACAACAGAGTCTGACGATAATACAAATATTTCTAATGATACTGAATTATCCAAAGATTTATCAGAAATTACAAATAACACGGATAACAATAATGCTTCGTTAAATACATCACCATCATCATTGTCATCAACACAATTACCAATTTCTGAAAGATTATTATTAATTGAACAAGATTTATGTCAACAGTTAAAAAATATCAAATTCCCTTCCAAAGTTGAATATATTTACAATCCAATAATCTATGCATTTGATGTGCATGCAAAGTATGTGCAAACTTATTGCAATGAAACAAAAACAATTTTATTTCTTGGAATGAATCCTGGTCCATGGGGTATGTCGCAAACAGGTGTACCATTTGGTGAAATTAGTATGGTTCGCGACTGGTTAAAGATTCAGGGTTTTGTTGGAAAACCATCTAAAGAACAACCGGATAGAAAAGTAACCGGGTTTGATTGTAAACGTAGTGAAATTAGTGGTAAAAGGCTATGGGGATTATTTAAAGAATTATGTGGAACTCCGGAGAATTTTTTTAAACATTCTTATGTACATAATTATTGTCCTATCGCTTTAATGGATCGTAAAGGAAAAAACATCACACCTGCAGATTTAAAGGCAATGCTTGTTCCTCCTTTATTCCTCTTTCTCGTTATTATATTTATATATATATATATCTAATGTTATAAATATTTTCTTTCTTTTTTTTTTTTCAGAAAGAAGAACAAAAATTAATACACGAATTGTGCGATCAAGCATTATCCAAAATAATTCAATTATTGGATGTGAAGATTGTAGTTGGTGTAGGAAGATTTGCAGAGAAAAGGGCACAGGCTGTAGTAAGTGCGGATAATTTATCTGCTCAGGTAATATTGAAAAACAACAAAAATATCATTTATCATTGTTTTACACATACACGCACGTGTGCACATGATTATACATATATATATATAAAGTTATATTTCATTTTTTTGTTTTTGTTTATATAATTAAACTATTCTTTTTAGGTGTTATGGATTACTCATCCTAGTCCAAGATCAGTTGGAAATCAAAACTGGGATGAGAAAACCAAACAAAGATTGCACGAACTTGAATTAGCAAAGTATTTTACCAATTAAATAATTAATATTATCGTAATAAGTAAAAAAGGAATATTTTTATCTTTTCATCAAAACAATTGACTATTATAATATGTGAATGTAAAAAATTCATTAGTTTTCATTGTACATTATAGTTAATTGTTTCCTTTTATACTTTTATACTAATATACTATCATAATATATATAAATATTACTTCTTTTATATTACAAAAACTTAATATATTACTATTTTCATTAATTTTAATCGCTATGAATGCAGTCGCATGGATGGACGTTGCTTTGAAAAAAGCTGCAGCTTCATTGAAAGTTGGCGAGGTTCCAGTTGGTTGTTTATTCATATATAATGATCAAATTATTGCAGAAAGTAATAATACTGTTAATGAAACCTGTAATGCAACTAGGCATGCAGAAATGAATTGCATTGATCAAGTTTTAACATACTCTAAGGAGAAATTCTTAGATTATAAAGAAGTATTCTCAAATATAGACATCGTGGTTACTGTAGAACCATGTATAATGTGTACATCAGCATTATACCAATTAAGAGTCCGCAGTATTATTTACGGTTGTAAAAATGATAGGTTTGGAGGTTGTATTAGTGTATTCAAAGTACCTAATGTTTATGACACTAAAGTAACTGTATTAGGAGATATAAAAAGCGATGAAGCTATAAGTTTACTTAAAAATTTTTATGAAGGTACAAACCCAAATGCACCGGAGTCGAAAGCTAAGAAAAATTTCAAAAATTGAAGACCAATAATAATAATAATAATAATAATAATAAACGAATTGAAATACAAAATTTCATTGTGTGGATAATTTGTTTTTATGATCCTTTTATATATATATATATTAATATATTATTTAAATTAATGCACGTAACAATATAAATAACAAGAATCATTATTTTTACGTGTTTTTATATTTGTTCGTGCATTTTATTAAAAAAAATTTATTTTGCTATATATACCTGATTTAACATTAGGACATGCACCATAGGGGATCCTTTTCACATTTACCTTGATACCATTTTATTAACAACTGATTTTTTAATGAATATTTATGAAGTACTATATGACTGAGCTGTAAACACAATTTGATTTAAATTATATATATAGAAAAATTAATATACACATTTTTTGTAATTAAAATTAATACTCACCGGAGAAGGTGGAAATATTCTTTGAAAATCCAATTTGTTTTGATGTTCTTTATAACTTTGAATTAATATTTGTTTAATTTCTTCTGTCATACATGAAATACAAAGTTGACATTCAACTTTGAAACAATCTTGACATGTTGTACAAATTTGCGGTAATACTGCTAAATTTTTATTCGCTACTTCAATTTCGTGTAAAAGTTGATTTCTATCAAATAAATATATTATTAGTTGATTTTTATTTTATACATAACAAAATAATAATAAATGATTAAAGAAATGATCTAAGTTACTTTATATCGAATGATTTTTCCATTGAAGTTGTTTTAATTCTTGAATTAATACCGATGAGTGAGAATAAATTAAATAAAACTTGTTGATAAAGTAATTGATTAGGAGGATAATGAGCAGATGATAAATTGGGAGACATATTTGCTTCCATCACATGTACTTTCATATCTTCATCGATAATAAAATCAAATCTGACCAATTCGAAATAATTTCTTTTATTACCATGACGTTGAATACTTTCTTTTATTAAACCTTCTTTCATAATAGCTATTTCTTCAATTGCTTGTATTATTTGATTCCAAATATTATCAAAGTCTTTTCCAATTGATCTCATATATGCGTATAATGAATCTTTCATCGAATATCCCAAACGAATATAATAATTATTAAGAGATGGTACTTCCCAAATAGGTCGATAGTCATCGCCAATAATGTATGAATCCTCTTGACTGTTATCAAATGGTTCATACTTTATCGTGCAGAATCTGAGTAAGACATCACCTTTGTAAATATATACTCTGAGTGGATCAATAGATGTAAATGCTACATATACACCTAGATCAAATTTATAACCATCTATGAGAAATGGATTATCTATAAAATCTTGTATAAAAGATTCTGAATCATTGTAAATAATATCAGAAGCTTTAACAATCTTTATACCACGATGATTATTAGACTTTTTCAACCATAATTTATTTGGATTTAAAATGGCATGTGTGAGTAATCTATTCTTATCCTGTGGAATTCTATACGATTGAGGTAAATAGTATGCTCCGGATGTAGATAAATGTTTTTTGTTTGTAATATAACCGCAGCCAGGAAAATGATTGATTAATTGATGTGGTTTTAAATTTTGTAATATTGGAGCAAATGTTACAAATGGATATTGATGCGACCACAATAGATTCCAATTAACTTCATCGTAAGTACGTTTAAATCCGATACTATTTAATACCGTAAATATATTCTCCAAATGATCGGTGGAATCGTTGTTTCTATTAAGAACATAATACGTTGGTCTTTCATCGTCGAATTTTTCTTTATCAATCTTTTTCAATGGTGACTGAATATATAAATAATAGAATATGCTAAGTAATATCACTATTAGTGACGTAAAACATAAAAATAATGTAAATGTTGATTGTATTTTATTAAACAAATATATCTTATCCATTTCTTGCTGAAAAAAGAAAAAAAACAGAAACAAAATGAATACTTTTCTATTAATAACTCGTATAATTGAAATTTATATATTAAAATATAAATGTAATAATGTAAAACCTTTCTCTTTCTTCTCATTCTTTTCGTATCTGATCTCATATAAATTGTATCTAGATTAAAATTTGATTTTGCATCCTCATTACCACAAATTTTATTATAAAATAACATTGTAAATTAGATGATTTTACACTATAACGTATATTCACTATCAATAGAATACACAATGTGAAAGTACCGTTTTAATATATTCCTCCTTCCTTACTGCAAAAGTATGTCACGTATGTTTTCACTATGATAAAAATAATAATTCTCTAATATCGAACAGATGAAAATAATTAGAATTTAATGAATTGTTAATTAGATTTGTTTACCTTTACGTTCACAGAACGTCTTACATTAAACACTTTGAATATCCTTCACTATAATTAAACGGATTTTTTCAAAATGATGTGTGTGTGTATATGTATCATAATTATTAGCTAACATCAGCTAATATATTCTTATTCCTTCTTATTTCCTAATTATTTATTAATAGAAATATATACATGTATATATTTAATATATTTACTAGATATATTTATATAAAATAAATAATTTTGGTATAAGTAATAATAATGATTATCTTTGTTTCAATTTACAAGGGCATTCAATTAATCTTTTTTTTTTTAATTTTAAAAATGCAACTACTGCCCTCTGTTCTCGCGCCACGAAAATATATTACGAATGCGAGCGCCCTCACATACAATAAGCATCTGATTGAGGAAATTTCTCTTTCCTTTACGTTGAAAGACTTCGGTGAAGAAACGACTGAGTAGTGGTTTGCTAACAAAATGGGTTTTCAAAATATTTGGTACTCGCATCCACGCAAATACGGTCAAGGATCTAGATCCTGGTAAGTTATTTAATAAAATATATTTACTTCTTTTGTTTAGATTTTTTTTAGATTTGTTTACTACATTTTATTGCTATATGAAATCATCGCGACCGCGTGTTATATACTTTTCATTTTACTATTTAAAGTTGCTATGTAATATTTACATCAAATGGTATACTAAATAATTCAATATTTATCATTATTATTTATATAATGTATAATAGAATTCATATTTTCCATGATTTCGTTAATCTTATCTAAAAAAAAAGGTAATTATAGATGAACATGAAATTAGAGGTTAGGTTGTGATTCAAGCATGGAGAATAATATATACATATCAAACAATATAAATATATATATAATGCAATTACATTTTCTACGTATTTCTTTCTTTCATTTGAAAATGTTCCTTTTAACTTTGTTTACAGCCGTGCATGTGCAAACAAACATGGTCTTATCCGTAAATATGGTCTGAACATTTGCAGACAATGTTTCAGAGAATACGCAGCTGATATTGGTTTCAAGAAGGTAAAAATATAATCTTTTATAACATCTAAAACAAAATACTTATATACAAATTTATATTTATAATTAATTTCTGTTTTCTTTTACAGTTGGATTAATCCAATAAAAAGAAACTAATATATAAGGATAAACAAATTCCAACAATGTATTTATCTACCACCATTCAATTCGTTGATTTAAATCATTGAAAATTTTATAAATTATCAAAACATCTAAACAGATAATTTGTATTAATGATAAAACTAAAATAAAGGACAATTCAGATATAATTTTTATTGTTATTTTTAATTAATTTATCCTATTTTATTATTTATTTTGTCTTGTGTATAGGTTATGGTTTAAATTGGATATGTACAATTAAGAAAAAAATATATTCTATGTATTAGCCAATAGAAATGATTAGCTACTCGTAACGGCCAATCAGAGAACGTGTAGAATGCCGATAACGTAGCCATCTTGTATGTACATTCGGATTGTATATCAGTTACAAAGCAATATTGCTTGAATTTAAGTATAGTTTAACATTGCAAAAACTATTCAAATTCATTATACAAATAATTGAAATTAAATACAATGGGCATAGCAGACGCAATGAATTACATTCTATTTACTAACCCAATTAGTTCTGGAACATTTTTATTTCTTAGAGGTACAGCAAGAATGGTGAGTTAGATCTTTTAAATTGATTTAATACCTGAGTCAGTATTTGAAAAATATAATATTTTCTCCTATATTTTCAAAACGCTGATTAGATAATCAGTTTTGTTTTCATTTAGAGTGCTTAAATCATATGAAATATAACCTACAATAAACATAAAGGTATGGTAACTTCATATGTATATATATATATATATGTAGTTATGTATATAAAAATAATAATAATAATAATAGTAAATTTTAAGAATGTAACAAAACTAACTGTCTTAAAGCACAATATAATTAAACTTATCAGTTTTTACTTATGTAATATATCAATTAATTAAAATATATATATATTATAGGCAGGTGATTACATGGGCTTAGAACCTAAACAAGAAATAAAAATGCCACAGACAGTTCAATTATGGAAATTATCATCGGCTTTAGGACCTTACGTCAAACTTGCTGGTCTTAGCGGAGCAATCGCTGTATCCTTGGGTGCTTATGGAGCGCACAGTAAGTTGTACCACAGTAATCAAATATAATCCTTTATCATTATTTTGATAAAAAAAAAAAATGAATATGTTTAAAATATAACATTATATAAAAATGATTATTTTCTTTGGTTTTAGACATTAATGCAGAAAAATTTCCAGAACAAGCCAAAATATTTGATACGGCTAATAGATATCACTTTTTTCATACATTAGCATTACTTGGTGCACCTCTTTGCAGAAGGCCAGGATTGGTAAATTTTCAATTTTATTAACCTCTTGCATTATGACAAAGTTGGTGTTTTATGTTTGGGATGTTTTAGAGAGACCGGAAAGTAATGTCATTTCTACATATGTCAATTTTTATATTTTAATCAAAAACCGATTAATTTTAGTCGATCCGATATTAAAAATTTACATTACTAAATGAAATAGGTTTTGTTGATAACAATAGTTGATTACATTATTGATTTAAAAATACAAATTTGTTAAAAAGTTATTCATTTGAATTTGAGGTTAGAAAGTGACATTACTCTGCGGTCCACCTAATATGATGTATCACGAGTTGTATATACTGTTGTATTTTTTATTTTTATTATGTTTCTTTTTATGGGTTTGAGATCTTGATAACATACCTTTCTAGGTTAACAACACATGGTGTTTTGAAATGTTCATCCATCTTAGTATTTATGTCCACCATTGCTTAACTTTAATGATCCTATGGGAACTAGTGTTTTTAAAGATGAGAGATTGTTGACAAACACCTTGTTGTAATGCAAAAGATTAATAATAATTGTTATGTATATATATATACATCTCTTTTTCTCATTAATTTACAGGCCACAATATTTTTCCTAAGTGGAATAATAATGTTCAGTGGTAATTGTTATTATATAGCTTTTACAAATGATAAACGTTTTTCAAGAATGGCTCCAATTGGTGGTACGTGTCTAATATTGGGATGGTTATCTTTAATCTTGTAAATGTACGATTATCTTTTTACTTATTTAAATATCATAACATATATATATATGTATATATGTTATGATATATTTTGAGATGTAAGAACGTATATTAAGTTTGTGATATTTACTGTTAAATTAATTTCTTCTAATAAACATAAAATAATTGTTTATATAAATAAAAATGTTTATAATAATATATTTCTATGTGTAAAATAAATGTTTTAAGTAAAAAAAATATATATATATATATATACTAGGGGTGCTCCGCCACGCTTTGCTGTGGTTATTTACAAAATATTTTCCTTAATGTGATCGCAGCACCAACCGTCGGGATCGAATAACTTCGATTATCGACTCGAATATTCTTTATAACTCGAATATCGACTAACTTCAACCTATAAACTTTTCGCATAACAATTTATAAATAAAAAATTAATGAAATAAACAACTTTAATTGGACCGAATTGTAACGCTAAACCATTATCGAATCCACCTAAAGACACACACAAAATTTCATTAAAATTGGTCCAGCCGTTTAGGAGGAGTTCAATTACAAAAACGTGCACAGAAGAAATATATATATAAGATACTAGGGGTGCCCCGCCATGTGTTGCTGTGGCTCACAATCAATCCGATACACAGTTCTTTAAGTCAACGAATTACCTTATACCGCCATCTGTTAGAATCTTATCGAACTAACAGAGTTAATCATAACTCTTTGTTAATAAACAAATAATATTGCTATTATAAATTGAGATATAAACTATCCTATCTTTCAAGTTGGATGAAATTGCACACGGTGTGCAAAATTTGATTAAAATCGGTTCAGTAGTTTAAGAGTCCATTGCGGACAAACAATGTGACACGTAATTTAAACATATTAAGAAGAAAGATTGTAGCATATATTATATATGCCACGTATTATGATATATATTTATAAGTATATTATTACCAATTTAAAAAAAAGAATTAATTTTTTTTGGCAATTGAGTTCTTTGTATTCTTATTATTTTTGTAAAACTAAAAAAAGAAGAAAAGTAAGGTAAAAAAATTGAAATATTTTGTTGTATAGTTTATAAAGAAAAAAAAAAAAAGGAAGTCTTTTTATACTCCAATTAATTGATATAAATATAACTTTGTTTATAAGATTAATGACACACAATGTGTTTGGAATTGTATTACCCGTTATTTATAACGTGTGTTATTGTTGCATGCGTATAAGACTTGTCGATCGAACATATTTTTTATTTTTAATTTTACTAAATTACTTTTCAAATACACCCCCCCCCCTCCCACCTCATATTCATGCAATTATTGTATTTTTTTTTACGTATTATCTTATTCGTCATCGCATAGTAGGAATAAAAAGGACACGATTAAAAAATAATGAATGTACCTCTTATAGATTATGTTGATTATGGTGGTGTACATGTAACATTGCCTGATGTTGTACTTTATGTGTTTTTAAATGCACACATCGACAATATAAATCACATATTTTAAATTATTATTATTATATGGTGGCATGAAATATCTGACAGCTCTATTTATCTTTTCTTGTTCATTTTCTTATTTGTTTAAAGTATATTTAATAAACTACAATAATAATAATAATAATAATAATAATAATAATATATTGAAATGAATACACAACTTTTGCTAATTGATCAAGACGTGGATCCTTTATATAATTGCACTGAAATAATTGGTATACTAAAAGGAAACAAAAATAAACAATTTTATGGCCTGCATTATAGCAATGTTACATGGTAAATAATTAATAGTAATAATATGATCGAAGTAATTATTACTTTTCACATTTCTTTAATTATCTTCATCTTCATCTTCTTCTTCTTCTTCTTCTTCTTCATCTTTTTCTTCTTCTTCTTCTTCATTTTCATTTTCATTTTCATCTTCATCTTCATCTTCTTCTTCTTCTTCTTCTTGATAAAGAGAATGTTTTAAAGTGATGCACAATATGTTATGGTTTATTTTAGGTACGTACGTACGACGGTTATAAATTTTAGCACCCAACTTTATATTACCTCATATATCGCAAAAATTGTCCCATTTGTAAGAATCATCATCAATGTGAACGCGTTTTCAAATTTAAGAAATTAATATTAATGTACATACATTGTATGTGATCCGTCTGATATACCCAAACTTTCACTTATTATCTTTTCTCCACTATTTTATACAGAGTCTTACAATTTTTATGAGCTTTTTTTCTTCCTTCCTTTTTTTTTTATTTATTTATTATTTTAATTATTATTCATCGTTCTTGTTTAGTTTATTCTTCTCTTTTAATTCTGACAAAGTAGTATGATGCTTAAGAGCTTCTTTAAAGTGGACGTAAAGGATATGCTTCCAATCTGTTTTTATGGACAACACACTTGGGGAAGAACAAAAACCGAAATACATGTTGTTTTCTTTTTTTTTTCGTTTTTTTTCAAACGATGATGCTGGCTGCACCCTTTTACACAGAGTTATTCTCATTAAGTAAAATAATTTAACTATCTTACTTAGAATAATGATATCAAATAATATATATATATTAATAATAATAATAATTAATTAATTAATTAATTAAATTTAATGATACATAGGTAGTAATTATAAATTTTAATATATATATATATGTACACACATATATACATATATATAGTATAGTATATATATATATGTGTGTATATATAGGTCTATATATATGTATAGAGAGATAGAGAGAGAGAGAGAGAGAAGGAGAAGAGATTGTTGCACAAAATGAATGCAATTTCTTGCAAATGCCGTTTTAGATTAAAAAAAATAAAATAAAATAAAATGAAATAAAATAAAAGCGGTGATGAATTTAGAGATCAGTTTTTTATGTCTATATGTGTATATAAATATGTATTATTAATACATATGTATATACATATATATATATATAAAATATTATAAGAAAAAAAGAATATGAATGATTGGTGATAATAATGATAATAATAATAATAATGAAAATAATTATGCTGCCACAGACATTGACATTATTTAAATTGAGTTGGCATTGCAATGAAGATGCAGTGATGAAGCATGTGCCACTACTACTTACTGTTTATTTTTTTTTTGTTTTTCAGTAATAGTAGTAACATCATCAGCAGATCAGCAGCATTGTATTATTAATTAATTAATTAATTTATTTACTGATTTTAGCTCATAAATTCCTCTTAGATTATGAGGCATATAAGATTGGCGATACACATGGCGATGCTTAAATGCATCACTGATATAAAATTTACTTATAGATCTAGTACACGTCGTCCTCTTGGTAGAGCTAAATTATATTATTATAATATATTTATACATATTTATATGTATAATATATACAATTATATATTATACATATACATACATATATATACGTGTGTGTGTGGGTTTTGTATTGTTATATTATTATTTTATATAGCAATATCAATTTTTGTTTGTTTGTTTTGTGTTGTTGTTGATGGTTGTCGTCTTGTTGTGTTGGTTGGTTGAATGGTTGGTTTCTCTGTTTTTTTTTCTGTTTTTCTTCTTCTTCTTCTTCTTTATATTCATTCTTATTTTTGTATCTTTTTTTACTATCATAATATAAAGTATTTATACTTAAAACTTGTTGCATCATTTCACATTAAACTATATTTACATTTTCCTCATTTTTTCTTCTTCTTCTTCTTCTTCTTCTTCCTTTCTTCTTTTTTTCTTTTTCTTTCTTTCTTTCTTTATCTTTTCATCATTTTTGTGTTTTTTCTTGGTTTTTGTTTTTTTTTCCTTTTTTATTATTATTATCATCATTTTACACACACACACATATACACGCACACGCACACACACCAAAGAGAGATTAAAGTTTCTAGAATTCAGGTTGCGCGCACTTAAAAGCTTATCCCCTAGCGCATTTTTTTTTTTTTATTTTCACCACAGAAAAATAGAGAGATAGATATATATATATATAGTATGTATAGTATATATATATATATATAGATGATAGAGATAGAGAACAACAAAACAAAAAAATCTATATTCGTGGTGTGAGACTTTTTAAAAACTATCATTGGATTGATTTCGTTTCTCTTCTTCTGTTTTTTGTTTGTTTTTTGTTTACTTGCACTTCTTTTTGTTTCTTTTTTTTTTCTACGAAAAAGAATTTCTAGATATATCACATTCCGAAACATATTATAATAATAATAATAGTAATAATAATATAATTAATTAATAATAAATATATAAATTTTAAATTTCATAATAAACAATAATAATAATAATAATATATGGTCCTGAATAATGAAAAAATAATTCAAACGAAATATTGTTAACTAATGTATACAATATATATATATATATTGTATGCATATATATATATATATAAAAACAAAAAAAAAATATAGTAATAATAGTAATAATAATAATAATAATAGTTTTATTTTACTTTAGTTATCAGAGCTAAAAAGATTTGATTATTTTTGTTTTTTTTTTTCCTCAAAGAAAAGAAATTTTGTTAACAAAATTCTTCTGTTTTTTTTTTGATATATATAATATATATATATATATATATACATATATATGTGTGTATCTATATATATATACATATACATATATATATATATACTTGATAAAACATCTTCTTGGTCTCTCAACCTGAATATATATGTATAATAATAATGAGATAGCGAAAAAATATTGACTTAAATGAATGAACGGACGAATGGACGAATTAATGAATGAATTAATTGATGAATGACGACATTGCGTTGGTGGTGGTGATGGTGGTTGTGGTAGTGGTGGTGTTGGTGGTGGTGGCGACTGCGGCGGCATTGGTGGTGGTGATTCTTTTTCCCAATCCATTTTCTAGGAAAGGTGGAATGAATGTTGACCTTCTTGTGCTGCTATTCTCAATTTTTCCCGCATTATTTCCAACGTAGTATAATCGGGCAATTTTAAATAATTAACGCAAGTCATTACGGATGGTAAAAAGTCATCGGTTTTCATAGATGGATCAAATGTTTTTCGTACTATCGTTAACGGTGGGGTCAAACTCTTAAAGCCTGTGAAATATAATCGTTTGTTAATAAATAAATCAATTTATTTGTGTAATTATTGTAATTATTATTAAGTCGGATCAAAAAGTAATGTCGTTTCTGTCAATTTTTATATTTTAATCAAAAATTGATTGATTTATCGATTCGGTATTAAAAATTTGCATACCAGGTGCATAAAGGTTGTTGATAACGAAGGGTGATTACATTTTATTGATTCAAAATAAAAACTTATTCAAAATTTATCCGTTTAAATTTAAGGTTAGAGAACAACATTACTTTCCGGTTCACCTAAAATTACTATAAAAAGAAGTACACTAAATAGATAATAAATAATAATAAATTTAAGGTTAGAAAGCAACATTACAACTTTCCAGTCTACCTAATATTACCATAAAAAAAGAATAATAAACAAATAAT